>JADNRX010000141.1:0-127484 GCA_015501595.1 Hymenopellis radicata
TACTCACCATGCGGTCCTCGCATGAGACCTACGACGAATACCAGAACCCGGCTGCCGATGCGCGCAAGTTCCAAAGAGTGGTCAGAGAACAGCTTCGTCCGCAGACCGAAGTGGACCTCCAGAGGGCCATCGATACGTTCAAGGACTTGCTTGATCCCTTCCCCAACTACGACCCAGATCCTGTCTTACTCGGCCTCGGCATAGCTCTGCTGACGCGGTTCGGAATCTTTGGGACGAATAAGGCAGAGCTGGACGAGAGCATAGCTGTACTATCCTGCGTAAGACCCAGCACCACGATGGCTCGTTTGACGCTTGGCGAAGCCTTGTACGGCAAGGAGATCCAAGACCTTCATTCGGCTCTATCGATTCTTGCTGACGTCGCTTGTCTTGACCGCCACATATTTTCCGCCGCCAGTTTGTGGACCGAGTACGCACGAATGACAGCGTTCAGGACTGCCATGTCCATATTGCCGGACATGGTGTGGATGGGCAGGGCGATGGAAGCGCGGCACAACCTCATTAGAGCGCCGGTCTATAAATCCGTTCGGTTTACTGAGGTGGCCAGGACAGATAGTATCGGGTCTATGTGGCATACCGTCGGGAATGGTCACGCGCAGTATGCTGTTGGCCTCGGACTAAAGTGCTTGCCCGATACCGACCCAACAAAGGCTCTCCGCATACAGTCCTTGGGCACGGTCCTTTTCCAGCGCTACCATCAATCCCACGACAAAACCCTCTTAGAGCAGAGTATCATCCTCCTTGAATCGGTGGAGCAGCTCCGACTGGGAGCATATGCTGGTGGTTTCGTCCACCGGATGAGGTGCAGTTCAGAGATTTGCTATTGCTGTTAGACTAATATGTCCTTGCCGGAATTTGGTAGACACGTATGGAGGAGAGTCAAGGACCTGTGCTGCATTAGATCGTGTCGTGTTGATGTTCGGCTACCAGCATCGTTAAACTGTGTTGGTGGAAGCCAGGTTACAAGGCTGCCCGTTACTTCTGGCGCGAGCTCTAAGCTTGTCTCAATTACGCTGGTAGGACCGAGGTAACGAGGTCCCGCAAAAGCTTCCATAAGCGGGCTTGTTCCGAACCTATCGCAGACCTGATGGATTTTCCAACCGTGGTGTCGTTTCTCGCTGCATCACTCTTCTTTTTTCTCAGCCTCTCGTTCTTCTTCCAAAAAGATACTTCCCTGACTCACGTTACTCGTGCCGCCACTGGCCTTCACAAACAGGCTTGGGGCAAACCATGGCCACGCCACACTGGTACCATACACAGTTCGGAAATCGGCCGATTGGACGACGACGATGAGCAATATTTCGAAAGCGGCGATGATTCAGCGGATGTCCTTACGTATACCTGTCTTGAAGGAGTAGGAAAGGTCATGAAAGCACTATTGATGACCAGGAGCTTCATGTTCATGAATAACCTCGTCATCCAGGAGGAATACGACCGGATTCGCACTATGCTGGACTCGACTGATCTCGATGGTGAGCGAGCATTCGTCGTAACTGGTCATCCCGGCATCGGTACGTCGCGTAATTTGTTTCGGTTTTCGTATTTACTCATCTCGCGTCTAGGCAAAACCACGTTTCTTATATATCTTCTCCTCAGTCGCCTCGGACGGAAACTCCCCACCGCGTTCCAACTTTGCAATGGTCATTACTTGATCTTTGACAAGGACGGCGTCCACTTGAGACATATTGACGATCATGACCCGCGACTCAAAGACTGCTGGGCTCTGTCCGACAGCGATGATGTTGTCCGATCCCCTTGCATCCCTTTCCAAAATATGGCTCAACGGGTCATCCAAACGACATCACCCCGACCTGACAGATGGAAGCAGTGGCAGAAATACTGCAATGCTACCATCATTATCAGCGATCTCCCGAAAGTCTTGGAAGTTGGCGCGGTCTTGTGAGTAGCCTCTTTCTTGTTCATCAGATATCTCTATAATATGATTGACTCAACAGGAGAGAACTCAACTTGGACACTGCTCGTACTCTCCCCCTTGTCGGCAAGTGGGGCCCGTCGATTCGCACAATTACCAACATTATCCGAATCCCTTCCCTTCTCGGCGATTATGAGGTTGCTGTCTCAAAGGCGTCCATCGAGATGCGGTCCTCCAGGTATCTCTCCGCATATCTCTCATCCGATGCAGGGCACCTACCATCAAGTGAGTGCTCCGCCATCCTCTTCATCCGCCCCCAGCGTTGCTCGACTGGAATCAATCCATTCGTGGCGGAATTCATCATTCCGACAAAATATCTTTCATCCGGTTTCCCAGCGCATGAGGTACTCAATATGCTCACACGCCCTAACACGCTCTCCCGCCGGCTGGCTGCATGAGATGCAATGCATCGTCGCTTCTCGGAATCGGTGGAGTTCTTCCACGACAACCTGTTTGCTCTCCATGTATTCTTTAGTTTCTTTTGCAACTTGTATGGACATTTGTATTTTGCCCTTCAGTCCAAGCGAGTGAATCTCTACCGAGCTGACGTAGATGCTCTCATTCGCCGCTCGTACCGCATGCCCAAGAACACATTGACTTGATCTATAACGCTGTCGACAATATTAATTAGGTCAATATCACCAAAAAAATCTTCGTAAGACGAACCTTCGTGCACTGCGAACGGGCGCATTCCTTGTCAAGACTTCAACAAGGCACGTCGTTAGTCTCGACACCGATTGGGAACGGGATGATGGGCACGACATACATGAGGTCTTCAGCGCTAGGGCACCGTGACTCCAGCTCTGCGCCTCGGACAAGAGTTCATCTGGAGTGATGTCGTTGGTATGTTTCCATGGAAGAGTTCAGGCTCGAGAAGCCAATAACGTCGTCTAGTGCGAGTCGCCGGCTACACTGACCTTGGACAAGAACATTAATCGTGGCCACAAGAGTAAGGACCCAAAAGCAACCTTTCCGCTCAAGCTCCGCAAGGCGAAGAAGGTCAATGACAGCTGCTTCACCAAACGCTCTCCAAGTCAATCAAGTCCGAGACGACGACGCTACGACAGCATCCTCTCCTCAATCTCATCTAGTATAACATGCGAACATGCTGAGCCAATCCCTCGTATGAATCGCCGTCATGGGCATGTTTGGCATAAGAAACACGAGCCGAAAACCTGTACGAACCGTCCTGGAATACTTTGGGAGTGATCTGCCAGATAAAGCAGCGAAGGGTGAGCATCTGCATTGCGTACGTATAGCGGAAAGTCCGGAAGGCTAGAAGACAGTCAACCACTGCAGCCGATGTCTCTGGAGGCCGGCAACTCCACAGGTCATCTGGAGTGTAAAATTCCACCTCGGAAAGGCTATGCCACGACGGAAGGAGGTCAAGAAACACTTCCTGTACACAAGTCAGAATTTGTCTTTGGAATATTACCGAATGAAACACGCACGACAGTATTCGGTGACTGCCCATGGTCAATGTCCAGATGAAGGAGCCTGATTCGAGTGCATTGGCTGAGTGCTAACAGTACTTCGGCTTTGCTTAACCAAGATAAACGAGTGAACGGGTATATGTCAATTGATGTGAGGGACTTTTTGTGTTTCGAAAGCGCCTTCGTGAAGAAGTTCTGAACAACCTCCAGCGTACATGCTTCCCCGCTAGCCACTCGAAGTGACAAGGAGCATACCACAATAGGAATCAAGATATTCCAGTATGGCGGTGTGTCTAATGAGGTGATGCACATGAACATGGTCCAGCCATATTCCGGCAGAGGCCAAAGCTTTCCAGACACTCGGAGGCAAGTCGTAGTACGCGGAGATGGAACGAAGTGGTAGGCATTGCCAGAGTTGGAAAATATTGGCCGACATTACGCCTGTGCAGCGTGCAAAGGACAGATGCGTGAGCGTGCGGGGGCTCTGGTGGAATATGTAAGTTAAATGTGCTTCGCGCAGGGTTTCGTCAGTTGCGAAAGACCTCAAATTCCGAAAAGGCGGCAGAAACGGAGATTTGCGATGATAGAACCAGTCCCATCTGAGATTGAGTGCATGCTTGTTAAGCCAGACACAAGTGGCGTGTTGATCAAGTTTGGATGGGAAAGACGTCGCAGTCTGTAGGCATATCAGACACCTTGAAAATGTCGCAATGAAATGAACTTACTCCAAGCTTTCGAGTCCAGTAAGGCTCGGAAGTATTGAAACCAAGGCCTTCACAAGACGTTGCTTATCCGAAAACAGCGCTTTGAACTTCTGCAGTGCACGAGTGACTTTGACGGGAGCCGGGAGTTCGACCAGTCTTCCCCGTTATGACGAGACGCTTCACGTATGGGGAGACGTTGGTTCTCTCAGACTTGACCGCAGCGCAGAAGCAGCGTAAGACGACTCCGAGGGATGTTGTCTCGAACAGATCAATGTGTAGCGTGTGGAAGAGTATATGCTAGTCTATACAAGGCTCTGCACGTAAGTCGAGTTTGAGATCTCGTTTTCCAAGCTGAAAGTGACGATAAAGAGTATTTCAAGTGCGTAGCAGATGACAATGCGTTACCTCTCCAAAAATCTCTTCTGACAGCTCGGGTGGAAGTATAAGAAGGCCGGCGAGTACAGTCGTCTTGACAGTAATCATAGTTAAGGATGTGGCAGATGAGCTTAGCGTGTGTAATATGTATCCTTTTGATGGCGCTGGGAGTCCAGCAACATGCGGACCACGGACCGGATCCGAACCGTTACTGGTATGTCACTACATCACGCTTACAACTAGACTACTAACGAGAATCATATAAAGATTGGTCGTGAATGTTATGTTCCTTCCAGCCTTGTCACACTAATCAGAGGTACGACCGGTCAGTTACTCTATTTTTCTGTGTCACTGATTTCCAAGCTTTAGTTCCTATCACCTACACCTGCCATGTCACTCGACATACCTCCTTCTATGCCGGCGGGCCGCGTGCTTTGAACGAAAGTGAAGCGCTGCGTAGAATCCTCCCCTGCCAGCACGCCTTACACCATGTATCTTGGGAAAACGGTTGCCTTCACAGGAACACCCAAGACGCGGTCCTGCGAGCCGAGCTCAAGTCCTTCGTCACTACCATCGACGAGGAAATCCATAAACTAGATGCCAGAATTGAGGTCTTGGCAGCAGATTTACGATCGGTTCAGGAGGCTCGTGCTGCTACTCAAGCATTTCGAGACGCTCATGTCGCCATCTTCCCCCCGGTCCACTCCCTCCCCCTGAAATCGTCTCCAAAATCTTCGGCCTAGTCGTGGGCAATGGACGTGTTGCCTTGCCGGCCTGTTCGACAACGGCGCCATGGAACCTCTTGACTGTATGTCAGTACTGGAGAAACATAGCTCTATCTCTTCCGTGCCTATGGTCTTCCTTCGACATCCAGCGAGACAGAGGTCCTACGTTGATTCAATCGCCTCCCATTGGAGCTGGAGCTCGCGCTATTCAATTGGAGGTCATCAAGCATCTCAGCTTGTCGGGAGATGAGCCGCTGAATTTCGTTGTCGAGGCATCCGAGACGACCTTGTCTCAGATAACACTTGCGGAGCTTATTGGGCAATCTAGTCGTTGGAAGGATGTATCCCTCATCGGACGCGGTGACCTATATGCTGCCTTTCCTAATTTTGGAGCAGGCAGCCTCGAAATCCTGCAAAGTCTTTCCATCCGACCACTCTCTCCATATATACCGGTTATCTCCCGGACACGGAAGGCATTCTCCAAAAGTTCGCCAATGCACGTCGTCTCACGTGCCTAACGTTTTCCGTCTCATCCTCCTTAACTTTCAGCAATCCCTCGGCGATTGCATTCCCTTGGTCTCAACTGACATATCTAAAAGTAATCAATATGCCGCCACAATCCACCACTTTGGCTCATCCGGGGTGCTATCGTCTACTGGAGGCATGCCCGCTTCTTCAAACATTCGTTGATTATACATCATTGTCTTCATGGAGTGTTGCTGGTAGCGAGAATTTTGCGCTACCGCCTGGTACACCCATCCTCAACCATAAAGTCCGCATTCTAGGGCTCAATCAACCCGCCGTACTTGCCCATCTTCAATGTCCGAACGTCAGGCACCTTTCTCTTCCTCGAATAACATCCCAAGAGTCAGCCAGCGTCGTTGCCGATTTCTGTCGCCGATCATCATGCACCGAGCTTAAAAAGGTTGAGGCTACCTTTACGGACATGTCATCATCCTATTTTACCATCATTCTCGTCGCCCTCTCCTTCGTTGAAACCCTAAGCATCCGCGTCACCTCTTCACGGACGATGGAGTTGTGCACCAGTATCATCGAATATATCACCGTGACGCCTGATGCCGTCCCCCGCCTGCGTTGTCTGAAGCTGGGAATCTGTGACAGGGCTGTATGGGCCTCGAACAGTGAGGGCAACACAAAACTGGTAAAGCACCTTGCATGTGGAGTCAAGAAGAGTGCGTTCCGTCGTGTGCACATCGATATAATGGGGGACATGTCTGAAAAGGAATCCGACAGAGCAAAACTAGCAAGCTTCGAAAGCACTTTGCGGAACTCGACGCTGTCATCATCGCAGCTGACTATCGTCAACTCCCTTACTCCGAGAAAACCGTAGCATGACTATGTACCTTTATTCAATCTATAGTAGAACACGGTCGTATTCCATATAGCGAAACTATTTAGTGTTATTGCCCCATATCCATACACCAAAATGAACCCAAGATAGAAAGGCCGTCTCACCCACTTGATCTCTCAACCGACCCACAGCCTGATCTAGCGCGATTGCCACTTCATCCTCACTCTTGCCAAAACTATCTCTTTCTCTCAACAAATACCCATACACATCATCCGCCACCTGCGGCGCATCACGGAGCAAGTAGCAAATGTTTGCTCCCGCCACACCTGAGCGCGATCGGCACAAACACCGCGGCACAGCCACGCATCACTCTTAACCTTTTCATGTTCTTGGTCTGCGACTGGCGCGTTCATGAACGGTACTGACGCGAGTGTCCTCTTTCCTCCGCTTTTCTGCGGGAAACCTTTTTACGATCACGGTTACCGCTAGGTCTCAGAATGCCGGGAATATTCAATGGTCAGGTCTTGAAGCTTGAAGCTTGAAGGGGAGGTTAACGCTGATTTCCTCCCGCTGCTGAAGGATCCAGGCGCGTAATATCTTCGCACAGAAGGCTTTGGTGAGTTTTTAACGCAGCGACGCGGGCCTGGAATACATGAAGACGTGCCGCTCGGTGGCATCTGCCCCGAACGCAGTACATTCAGCTGCAGGACGAATCCACAATGGCCGACGTTGCACTGAATCCGCAGCTCGTACGGAGCGCCCCCGTCTGTATTAATATATCTGCTGAGAGTCCACAGAACTTGCACGGAACCCAATAGAGGCGTTCTTTACTGTGAACCTGTGAACGTTAACGTTCGTCCAGGCGCTGGTCCCATCATCATCCCGCAAACCGCTATAATTGTTATCAGACTCTTGGCTACAACATTGGACCTGCACTTGGACGGTCAATGCGCGGCGGGCCATCACTCGGCGCACTTTGACCCAACACTTTGGCCTCCGCCGAAATGATATAAATACAGTTCTGGAATGGTAGCGGTTCCTTCCCTCTTCTCCATCACCCTCATCAAAGGTACGACCACTCAGTTAATCTTGCTTTCTTAGGTTATTGATATTCCCAAGTTTTAGTTTCACTCTACACTTGCAATGCCACTCACCACATTTCCTTCTCTGCCCGGGGGTCTGTATACGTTGAACGCCGAAAACGACACAACCCGCAGAATCCTCCCCATTTCCAGCAGTCCTTATGCCATGTTTCTTGGTAAGACGATTGCCTTCACAAGAACTCCCGAAGACGTCGTCTTGCGAGCCGAGCTGAAGTCCTTCATCGCTACCGTCATCGACGAGGAACTCCATAAACTCGAGGCCAAAATCGAAGTCTTGGCAGCAGATTTACACTCGGTGCAGGAGGCTCGTGCTGCTACTCAAGCCTTTCGAGACGCCCACGTCGCCATCTTCCCCCCGGTCCACTCCCTTCCCCCTGAAATCATCTCCAAAATCTTCAGCCTAGTCCTGGGCGATGGACATGTTGTCTTGCCGGCCTGTTTGACAACGGCGCCATGGAACCTCTTGACTGTATGTCAGTACTGGAGAAACATCGCTCTATCTCTTCCGTGCCTATGGTCTTCTTTCAACATCAAGCGGTACACTGGTCCTACGTTCATTCGAGCGCCCGCCATGGTCCACCGCGAAGATCGCGCTGTTGCGTTGGAGGTCGTCAAGCATCTCAGCTTGTCGGGAGATGAACCGCTGAATTTTGCGGTCGCGGCGTCCGAAGTAAATCTGCGTCAAATACCGCTTGCGGAGCTGATCAAGCAGTCGCGTCGTTGGAAGGATGTAGCCTTCATCGGAAGCGGTGACCTATATGATGCCTTTCCTGATTTCGGGGCAGGCCGCCTCAAAATCCTGCATAGTCTTTCGATCCAACAATTTCCTCTAGGGCCTTCTCAACACCTATACACTGAGGACATTCTCCAAAAGTTCGCCAAAGCACGTCGTCTTAGACGCTTGACATTTGAGCTCCCTATCACCTCCGAATCCGCTTTAACTTTCAGTAATCCCCCGGCCATTGCATTCCCTTGGTCTCAACTGACATATCTAAAAATAATCTCATATGCACTGTCAGCATTCGACGGCTCGACTCATTCGGGATGCTATCGTCTCCTGGAGGCATGCCCGCGTCTTCAGACCTTCATTGAATCGTACGCGCTGTGTACAAACAGTAATGCTGACAACGCGACCTTTGCACTACTGCCTGGTACACCCATTCTAAACCACCAAGTCCGCGTGCTAGAGCTCGTACAACCCACCGTGCTGTCCTATCTTCAATGTCCGGACCTCAGGCACCTTTCTCTTCCTCCAATTATACCCCAGGAGTCGGCCGACGTTGTGGCTGACTTCTGTTGCCGTTCGGCGTGCGCTCAGCTCAAGAAGGTTGACGGTAAGCTTACAGGCGCATCGTCAATCTATTTCACTACCATCCTCCTTGCCCTCGCCTCCGTCGAAGCTCTGACCTTCGAGATGACCTCTCCATGGGCGATGGAGTTGTGCGCCTATCTCGTCAAATATATCACCACGATGCCTGAGGCCGCTCCCCGTCTGCGTTCTCTGAAGCTGAAGATCTGTAACATGGCGATCCGGAACTCGAGCAGTGACGCCAACACCCAACTGGTAAAGCACCTTGCGAGTGGAGTCAGGAAGCATGCATTCCGTCGTGTGCACGTTGATATCACCGGCTTCGTGCCACCTAAGGAATCCGACGCCGCCAAACTCACAAGCTTTGAGAGCACTTTGCGGAACTCGACGCTGTCCTCGTCGCAGTTGACTGTGGTCAATTCGCTTGTAAATATTTTCCCAAAAACTAAATAATCTATGTACTCTACCTCTGTTCAATTACTCCGATCTCAGTCTTGTTCCATGTAGACAAATTAGTACTAGAAATAAAGATGGACACTTGTATCCGCCACAAGACACTCTAGACTACAAGTGACTTTAAAAAGACTCGCGACCATCCTCGTCAATACCGGTCCCGTCAACGGCAACGTACGTAGGCAATTGGGCGACATACGCTTTCCACGCTTCAGACGAAACAATAGGCGCCATCACAACCTCCGCGACATTCAGTTCTTCCAGGAGCACTTCCACATCAGGTAGCATCGCCTCAACCGCCCTATCCTCTCGCAAACGTTGCTCGGCGCGCGCAATTCCCATTTCCGAATACCATGCCGCATCTTGCCTCATCACAGCGCATTCGTACACATCCAGGATAGCCTGCGATAACTTAGCCTTCTTCGCGTGCGAATAGGCAAATGCGTGACCAATGGCTTCGACAACAGACTGGGATTGAGGAAGAATGAGCGCGTTGAACTTTGCGCTGCGATGATCAACGATGTGATCAAGCATGTCCTTGTTTTCTGCGATCAACCCGTGTGCATGTTGCGCGAGTAGCGACTCGGCGGCGGGCGGTAAGGGAAGGGGACACCTTCCGAGAAGTAGCTGAGAGAGGAGACGAATGGAAAGACCCAATAAGTCGCCTTCAGCGATGGCAGCACCTTTAGCGTCGTTCTAAGACGCGGTCAGTCATTTTCGGAGCACAGCCAAACATGAATTATGTACCTCTGCCTTAGCCAAGAAGTTATGCTCGAAAGTGCCTGATATCAAAGACAGGTATCAGCGGCGTGAACATGAGCAAAGTAGCTTATCATACCTTGAGCACCGCAACGCTCAGCGAGCTCTGGTACAATCCGCTGGAAGTGACGGACGATGGTCATCTTCAAAACGACAGCGATGGCATGACGAATTGACCCATCAAGCTTCGGATTTCTAACTTGACGGATAACACTCCTGAACCAGCTATCGAGTACAGATCCGATGGCTATGGCGCTAACAATTGGCCACTGTTGCGTTCGGAACGAGAAAATGGGCACCACTTTATTCTTGCGATCCGTAATGCACCGATGCAAGGAGTACCGCCCAGCGATGTACGTCGATATCTTGAGACTGCAGATGAATGGGCAAGGCATCAAGAGGCTCCCGAGCTGGACGCGCCAGTTCTCATCCCACCACGCCGCGAGAGGGTTCGCGGGCGCAGAGATGTGATCGGGCGTAGAAGAGACGAGCGCGGTTGAAGGAAGCCGGACGTGGTCAAAGGAAGTGATAGAAAAGTCCAACGGCGTGGTTCCGCTGCGTGGCGGTAAGCGGATAGATGTCACGCCTGGGTACATGTTCTTCTCGTCGCTGAAAAAAGTGGCATAAGTCTCCGAGGAAATGAAGTTGACCATATAGAAAGTCGCACCAAATGGGCACTATGAAGTAGCGGCACCCGAGGTCTCGATTATTATCTATGAGACGAGCCATGACCACAGCGATCTTTGAAACCTGAAAGATGGGTGTAGTCGCTGGCATAAATCTACCAGTTCCGTCAGCAATAGTGGCGAAACACGAATACAATACTCTTACTTGCTGGCTTCTTCACGAGGCGTGTTGAGGATATAACTGCCATCAGACTGGCGGGTAGCCGTCGTTTCGATGTTAAACGCGTCTATTCCATGACCTCTCTCGGTGAGCAAGAACAGACCAACCTTCTCGAACCGAAGTAACTCGTCGACAAGAGGTCGCAGGTCAGGACGGGCATCCAAGTGACGACTAAGGGTCCCAATCGCAAGCCCAGTGTGGATAGCCAGGATGATGAACATGGCGATATCCAAACAACAGACAGGATCCAAGAACATGGCCCAGAATCGGTCAGAGCAATGTTCAATATCGGTTGCAGAGAGTTCTGAGAAAAGTTACTAGCATATACATTGATACGCCGAAAGGACTTACTGTACGTCGTCAATACAACCTTCGCGCGTCGATATGCAAGAGTAATACGCTCATCAGTTGAGAGATGCTCGACCTGGATGCGAAAGAGAGGGTCTGTCGCTAGTGCGGAGGGGATATTCGCCATGATAGACTGGTCAATGTCACCTATAGGCAATCGCTGGATCCTTCTCTTCTTATTCTTTTATAAGAAGAATCGAATTTGTATAGAATTCACCGTGAAAGGGCGAATGTTAACGTTAACGTTCCGCGTTCAGTACTTTCAGTGATCGCTCCACGAGCTTCTTCAAATTTGATATCATCAGTTATCTGCAGATAACCGTAACTGGATAGAACTCACTGAAATCGGAGCTACCTGACTGTAATTGGCAGCAGAACGTCCCGCCGCTCTCTACTGAAATTGAAACTCGTCGCCGCCGCCCCCGCCGCGTATGGGGATCAAACAGCGTATGCCAAAGCGTTTTACTTTCGCTTCTGCCATTCCGCCTTGCCTCCACCATGGACGACGACTCTGGACCTTGTTCAGGCGAATCCTGAGGGTATCGGAAGTTACAACAAATATCATAGCTCAGCCACAGTAGAACCGATCTGCAGGACTGGCAATTGAAGCAACAATCGCGGGGATGCCATTCTTCTTCTTCTTCCGAGAGGAGAAATGTTGAATTCGCCCCTCTGCGTACAATCTAGGAGGAAGTGGACCACGATCATATACAGGCAATGGGAAGGGAAGATGGTTAGCCAGCCGAGGGCTGGCAAAACAAACGGCCGCAAAAAACCTGCCTCAAGGTCTGGAGGATGATCAAGCGATGGTGTCTGGGAAGCCTTAATCAATGTAGCCGCATTGAGCGCACGGTCATACAAACTCCCGGGTAGCGGGAATCATGGACGGCGACTTGGAAGGCCCGTTCTTGTTGACACGTGCCGCCGTCGATGCGGACCACATCGTCTGTCAAGAACTTTGCTTGCCGAGCCGAACACTTTTTCCTTGGTAGACAAGCTGACAGGCATCTACAAGAGGGGTTCAAAACAATTCCTACTGAGCGCTGACAGAACGCACCGGCAGATGTTTCCTGTCATTGGTGGAGTCGGCGGTACATTTCTCGCATTTCTCTCGCTTGGTGAGCTGGTTCGGTAATGCCGGATCCATTTTCGCCTTTGGGTATGTGGACGAAAGCAAACCAGGAGGACAGCACATCTCCTTCTTGCTGCGCAGTAGTGTCCTCGTCCAAATCATCCAGTTCTGGAGACAATTAAGCTAACTCGAGAGACCGAATGCCTAAGGCATTAGAGAGTATTCATTCCGGGCTTGAGTACCAATCATCATGTTGCTGCCTTAAGTAAAAGAACACAAAATCGTTACGAGGCAAACCACAATTTCCCAGCACAGTAATATCATTACCACGCGGAATGTCCACCGTCAACCATGATGCTGTCATCTAGTTGAGTATAACGAAATTGGCAGAAAGGAAATGAACAGACTTGCTCCCCGTACAGAACGTCGATGCATTTCCCGCAAGCCAGAGTATGGCTCCTCGGAGCTCTTCTGGCTTTCCCATACGACCCATCGGGTTCTGGCTTTCCCATGCTTTTCTGAGTTCGGGCTTAGAGGCTAGAAATGCGCCGGTCATACTGAAGAAGCGTTTAGTTAATCGAATGAAGAGTCATTAGAACGTACACTGTATCGATATATCCGGGACTAAGGCTGTTAACTCGGATGTGATGAGGAGCCAGTTCGCAGGCCAACGAACGCGTCATCTGCAGGACCGCGGACTTGCTTGTGTGGTACGCTATCCAAGGCAGGTCCTGGGTATTGTTAGTGGCGAAAACGTTAATAGGCTATCGAATCAAGCCTACCTGATTCGCGATGGTACCTGCGATACTGCCAATGATGATGATGCTCCCTGGCGTTCCGAGACGCCTCATCTGTCGACCAGCGGCTTGGCTGGAAAACAATACACCATTGACATTGACCTTCATAAGCTAGATATGCAATCAATACGAGGAACGCCAAATGTCAGAAAATCAGATCACCTTCTCAAAGTCCTCAGCGGAATAATCCAAGCAAGGTGCACTCCCTAGAACACCTGCGCAACAGACGCAAATATCCAAGCGTCCCTCCTTGGCTACAATTTCCTCTGCGATGGCCCAGATCGCCTTCTGGTCTGTCGCGTCGCCTCGAATATACTCGAGGCGGCCTTTGGCAGAGCCGGGAACCTCTGTGGCGGCATAGCGCTGTACCTTGAGCCACGACTCGTCTGGCGAGACGGGAAGATCGATGCAGTAAACGATAGCGCCAGCCTCGGCGAGAGCCAATGCAGATTCCAGACCGATACCGCGATGGGCGCCAGTGACCATGGCCACACGGTCGGTCAGAGAGAACAGGGATAAGACAGTTTCGGTTGGCTTGACATCAGAGAGTGCTGCTGCTACACCGCCAGAAGCCATTGAGGGTAGAATAAAGAGACCTTGGCATAGTAAGGAAGCCTTTTAAGAGGCATGCGGGATGGGACACATGATCTAAACGGAGCATAATAAAGTGGCCGACTCTGAAATGAATAAGATTAAGAGGTCGGATTGGATACTACCGCTTCAGCATTCCAGCTGCCAGTGACCATGGGCAACATCTGGAAAGGCCTATATGCATTTAGACGACTTAGGATAACTTAAAGTGCTTAAAGGCTGCAAAAGCCAAAAGGCTACAGAGTTACTTTCGGAGAAGGTTATCGGAGACGCGCACTCTAAGTCATCTCAAGATACTTCAAGTCACTCTTAAAGCTATCAAAAAGCTCTGTAAAGGCTGCATAAAGCATGTGTCTCTGAGAACCTTCTCCAAAGATGACTTCAGTATGTCTTTCGCTTACTTATAAAGCACTCCAAAAGCATCACAAAGCTCTCATAAAGCATGTGTCTCTGATAACCTTTTCCGAAGATGACTTCATGGTACTGTAGAGGTCATCTACATGCACATCAAGAGAAATGTGAAGTCTTCCGAAGATGCTGTGAAAGCCAGTCAAAAGCATCTCAAGGTACATGTTCATATAAGCTTTATTTTTAATACATCAAACAAGCAACCCGAAGCCCTATTCTAAGCAGTTAATATCGGACTGAAACAAGATAAAAGTTAAAGAAGATGCATTGCTCAAAAGGTATATAAACATATATCTGTAGATTACATTAAGAATACTTAGTACCTATACCATCAATGATCCTACTCCCCATGCACTCGACCCAGCAAACCCACCATCTCCACCGCATCATGTGGTCCTCAGCACTCATCCCCATGGTTCCCGATGGGCATCATGTCCCCAATGCTCGTCGCGACGTCGTCGTCCTCGAGTGGTCGTGTCGTCATCCTCGGTGTACGTGTCCTCGTCCTCGGTGCACATGTCCTCGTCCTCAGTGTAGGTGTCCTCATCCTCGGTGTAGGTCTCCTCGTCCTCGGTGTATGTGTCCTCGTCCTCGGTGCACATGTCCTGGTCCTCGGTGTATGTGTCCTCGTCCTCGCTGTACGTGTCCTGGTCCTCGCTGTGTGTGTCCCCAATGCTCATCGTCATCCGGAGTATGTGTCCTCGTCCTCGGGGCGTACGTGTCCTCGTCCTCGGTATACATGGCCTCCGGCACGGTGTACGTGTCCTCGTCTTCGGTGTACTCGAAGGTCATGCGCGTCCTCGTCGGACTCGTCGTCGTGCTTGTCCTCGCATCCTCGTCCTGGTCGTCAAGGTCACGGTGATTGTTGAGCTGGTCTTGTGGTCGTGCTGATCATGCCGAAACGCACTATCCTTGTCGTCGCGCGAAGGAGAGTCTACAACAACAGTGGCTCAAAGAAGCAAAGCAGACAAAAAAATACTCGCACCTGCTAACATCACAGCTGGTGCGTCGTCGCCATTCTGAATGGTACGACACGACACGACGTAGCAGACTCTGCAAGTCGACATGCGCAGAGCAGTGCCGTCAAACGACGTGCACAAGGCAGCGGCGGTAAGCCTCCACTTCGTCGAGAGGCTGTGGGCGAATCAGCAGCGGTGTGGTGATGGTAGGAGGACAAGGCGAATGACCAAGTCCCTGCAGTCCGATCGGAATTTAAACCGAACGGCACGTGAGGCATACGTGGCCTCACGTGCCGGCGGCAAATGGACTTGAGGAAAATTCTTGGGGGAGCGAAATCAGTGGGAGGAATGGGAAGTTGGGATAGGGAATGCACAGCGACACCACTACCATGTAGCTGGTGTTGATATCCGCCATCCAAAATATAAAAAATAAAATAAAATAGAAGAATTAACGTACCCAAATCGCGCCGCGTGCCAGCAGACGACGCGGCGCCCCAAATCCGACCCAGACCGTGCTTGTAGCCTGCATGCCTGCAGAACAGGGTTTCTATTGTCCTAGCGCAACAGGCTTCCGTGTTGAGCCGTCCGGGGGCCTCATCGTTAGAGGGCTTAATGGCGCCATGAAGTTGGAACGTTATCCACGGCTATTGGAAGCCGTTGATACGAGTCCGGGGATCCAGATGTAAAGGTATGAGAGAGTGTGTGAGAGAGGAGAGGATACAGACGAAAGTCCGAGGCTGAATACGGCATTGTCGTCGTCGTACATGATGGTAAGAGAGAAGCGACGACGAGGAAAGGACTCTGATCACAATCCGGCAAACGCCGGATCGTGAACGGAGCATCCTCAACGTCGCTCGGAACGACGACGAGGAGCTCGGAGTAGCGAAACAACCATCGGTATTTACTGCCGTGTATGTCTAATGTTTATCCCGTGTATACTCAGGAGTTAGTTCAACAAGGAACGTCGGGAATTTACTTACATGGCAAGTATCCCATCGGGAATGTAGAACCCAAGCCTTTCCGCTCGCTAGCACTGACCAGCTGGTTCCATTTTATTCCAGAAATGGATTAGGTTATTCTCTCTGTCCTTTGACCCCAGAAATCCGGTAGCCGCCAGTGGTATCGAATTGTTATGTTCGTTGTTCAAGCTTGAACAATGACTTGGAGGGGCACAACTTGGTGAGTCTTATATACTTATTAGATTTCCGTAACAATTTACAGATATATTATCATATACTACTAGACTACTCTCGCAAACTTACAGGGCACCCCATCCTCTCGTTCACCCGCCATCATCGTGAACGTCCGGCAGATTTGGCGGCGGTGACACGGACCGCGAATCCGAACAGTGTTCGGATTCGATCTCTTGCGCTCTCGCCACCACCGTCGAAGTCGACAAGGCTCTGGACGACAAACTCTGACCGCAGCTATCGACAGCAACGACATGGACGACTGCTGTGACATCTGCAACCGACTTTGAGTCGTTGCACAGTGTCACGGAGACCGACTTTGCGTCGTCTCCCTCTGACCGGACCCGACTCGCACAGCATACGGCTCTCGCTAGACGCGTAAGCCCTCGACTGAGGCTGCCTGCAGAAGATGAGCCGACCCTGGGATAACTGGTCTCGTAAGTCCCAGAGACGACGGGCACCAAATCATTCAAACACGGCGCTGTCGACGCGCAACCGAATGAGTATGGTGGACGATTACCAGCAGGAGGCGCATGAGGCGTGGGATACGGATGCACGGCGCAGCGTCGAGCGTGCTCGAACTCCAGCGGAGGGCATTCTAAAACGTGCGTCCATTCTTACTTGTGATATTGTCTAACTTAGAAAGTCCAAAGATGTCCATCCCGGACAGAACTGGGGTCATCGTCGCTGTCGCCCCTCCCATGGTGGAAGCGCCGCCATCGCCCCGGAATGAGTCGCGGCTCCGAAAGTGTCCCCGCCGATATTAACGACGAACAGCCTAGAGGCAGCGTGCAAGTAAGTATTTCTTTCATTTCAAAAAAATCAATTAATCTCCACCAGCCTTGCCAATGCAACGGCGGCATCGACAGCGATGTCGCATCGACAACGACGCGTAATCGTTGCCCAGAGGGCATACTCATCGACTTGGACGATCACACGCCAGTATCCCAGCCGGTCGCCTGCGGAGGTCGACGACTTCGATCCTCCAGACTCGTTGAATACGACGACTCTGGCGCGCAGAGTGTTGGCGTCGTCTCCCTGTGGAGCAAGACGACCTCATGTGCACTCAAGCTATTATACTCCGCCCACGACTTGCCAGGATTCGCCGTGGATACGCTGGGTGAGTACGGACACTGCCAAGTCACCTATTTTCCTGCTGAAACTGTGTGTGTCAGAGACCGGAAGCTGGCCATGTACAAATATTTTCCTGGGCGACACGTAGGGCTTAATGAATCCTGGCAACGAGATTTATGTGCTTAGGGCTTTGACATGGAGGTCGGGCATACCCTCTACTCGACAACGGCGGCGAGTCGCTGGTTGCCCGACGACATGGAGGACATGTCGACGTCAAACATTATCCACACACTCCCCGACGAGCTGCTCACACTAATCTTCGAGGCGGGCTCAGCGCTGACATACCGGTTGCTGTGCGGGCCCAAGTCGCCATATGTGCCCAGCCAACTCGGGTGTCTGTCAGGATTTCGCGACCAGTGCTGACCGGCTCGGTGCAGACGGGCCCGCCTATCTCTCGTCGCACTCTGCTGACGTTGTTTTCTCGGACATTCGTCCCTTTTTAAAAAGGAGTTTCCATTTCGCGTCTATCTACAACGTGAGATATCCTCCACACATCGGCCCAGGCATACCAGAAAGACCCAGTGGTTCATACGGCCAAGAGACGAACGTATACGCGGAGGGACTACCGCAGGAGGACAGGACTTGACCAGGACAACGGCATGCTCCCACGACACGGCTACTTTGTGCTCGCACCAGTACGTCTTGAATAAATTATTACTATTCCGTGTACTCATTCAACTCCCTCTAGTCTGTTCCCAATGCTTCAAAATCTCTGTCGAACGTGTAAGCCCTGCAGGCCGCAATGCCCTCTCAATCTCCGAAATCGTTGACACTGAATGTATGCACGGACCAGGGCCTGTTCCTTGACATTGTACTCGAGATTGGAACTCTCTTAGGTGGTTCTGTGTTTCCGAATAGACTTGTGTAGAATGCGCTGCTGCTCGTTCTGTGTCTTAGTCACCTTAGTTACTTGTAGTACGTGGCGCACAGACCATGGTCTCCTCATAATACAACATCTCATTAATAGTGGTCTATCCTGTATGATTTCTCATCATTGTGATAGCAAACATTACGAAGATGCCACTGATGGCAAATATGCTGCAGAAACTGTCTCAAGCTGCATGAGGATAGACATATTCATAGTATGTGCATAAAGTTCCGTTGAGAGGTCTTAAGTTGATTGCAATGATGCCTTCCGTCTTATGTTGCGTAAGGATAGATATCTTCAAAGCATGTGCCTCAAGTCACCTTCAGGCGTCTTTAGCCGCCTTTTGCCATCTTAAGTTTCTCGCCATGATACATGAGCTTTGAGATATCTTTGGAGCTTTAAAGTGCTTTTACAGACTTAAGTTGGATGCTCGAACAACATGAATCTTAGGATGTCTAAACGCATATAGGCCTTTCCTGATGAAGGTGTTTCTGATTTAATGTTTAACTGCTCAGTTGACCCCACGGAACCCACGGAAAGAACGATGCTTACTGCTTGAATGAAAGAGCTGAGAGTTATTCATAGCAGTAACTTTTAGTGCGGGAACACGTAACGGTGCGGATCCGCGTCTGCCTAGACGAGTGCACGTCAGATGCGGGGAGAAATAACGTGGCTGTGCACAGCGCCTTTTTTAGATTTACCACCACGTGCACCTGGCCTCCATACACATGGGCTGCAAGTGCTCTCAGCTCGGAATCACCGAACAGGACCAGATATATGACAAGCTAGCTTGAATATGGTCTGACTCTGTATCTTTGACGTGCCTCCTCTTTATACGCGCTCCACGGCTAAAGTACTTCTAGTACGAGTCAGGCAGTCAATCAATTCAACGAAAGCAACGTCGCTCACATTGTACTGGCAGATGATACTAAGAAGGCGTCAGGACATCGCTCTAAGATTGCAGCAACTGCGGCGGATTTGCCGATTTGGGAGCCCGGTAGTGGCGACTTGGGGTCAACCCGCAAAACTTTTACTATCGGAGCTGCACACTGTCTGGTTCTGGGAGTAAGATGTGAGTAAACCTACTTCAAAATTGGAGTGATAATGAAACTTACACGACTAGGATGGTAATACTCTCGCACTTGGCCAGAACATCACGAAAACTTGGCTAAAAAAACTTGAAAAAAACAGAACGTTACCACAGGTCACGTGATGCACGGTCCAAACGACACGCTGATTTCTTCCGTAGACTGAGATCCTTAGGAAACATACGTGGCCGAACTGCATGCTCGAGTACTCACTTGCAAATGTGCTCGCCTACCCCCTCAACTTCAAGTCGCGCGACACGATCATCATGCGCTACTGATTCCGCGCAAGTATTTATATATCCGGTTGAATCAGCAACTCTCACAGCCGGCGATTTGTAAACCCAATCTTGAACAGCGACCATGTCTACAGAACCTCAAGGCCTCGTAACTGTTCTCGCAGAAAATGGCACAGCTGTATCGGAGGAGCGATTCAATGGTACCCGTCCTCATTTTCCTCCCCTGAATGATTTCTCTTACTCGGACCCTTTGCTTAAGACTGGTACGACAATGAACACGCCCCTCTTCGGCTGACAGTCGACGGGTATCTGACTGCGATACGCTACAAAGCCACGGATGAACAAAAGCCAAGTTGGCTCACCCTCTATGACCTCTCTACGCCGGAGGATGCCAACTGCCCTGCCTATCTTGCGCTCCGGAATAAAGCTTCCGCCGAAGAAGAGATTATCATGCCCAGTTTGCAGTCTCTCAGCCGGAGAGTGTACCAGCAGATTGGTGTGTACACGCACCCTTCTGCCACACCTGCCTCGTTCCCGGGGAAGTTCGTCTTAATGGTGGGTCTGGAGGTGACGAGGGAGGGAGAGGACGAGCTCAACAAGTGGTATGACGAAGAACACATGGGAATGTTGCAGAAGATCCCCGGATGGCTTGGAGGACGGCGATACACGCTCCTATCCGAAGCGGCCCGTGGGGATGCTCAGGGAAAAGCCGTCTGCAAGTACCTGGCCATCCACGAACTTGACAATGACGACTACACGAGTCATCAGGCCTTCAAGGACGCGACGAGTACCCCGTGGCGAGCCGAAGTTATGAAAAACGTCACTGGGAAAGAGCTCCGAATGTATAAACTGCACAAGCTTTATGAAAGACCGCAATAGCGGTGAGTACGCCACGCCACTTTACCTTCTCGGAAGTAACCGATGTTCTCCTCAGCTGAGAGTAGCCAAATGAAAGGAATATTAATATTGTACTTCTTCGTCGTGATCCGGGTTCCTTTGTTCCTCGATTCTACTCGTTCTCCAATGAATTGGGCCTGGAAGATTGACTCGTTGCGGGCACGATGCAAGTCCTCGTTGTCCGATGAGAACATTCCCTTGAACTTCAGGGAGAAGTCGCTAGCAGGAACTGCACGATGAGTGGCCTCGGATCCTCCTTCCCGGCGAACATGCTAACTGTCATCTCACCCTGAAATGAGGGGCATTTAGGCACTTTTCGACGTCACTCGGTGCTGCCTAGACCATATGTCCGTGCAGTACGTCGAAATCCGTCCACGCCCAATTAGAAGGTTGGTGGCGTGTATATACTGATCCCGGTGGGTTGAGGGTTTCGTGCTTACTGAGAGTCAAAGAACAAAGCAAGGTCACATAATGCTAATCATATCTGGCATAGACGATAGATTCAATGCACATGTCCGAAGTGTCCGTAGTTACAATATTAGAGTGCGACGCGCCTGTCGTGCATTCAAACGTAGATTACTCGCTCTGTGATCACATTCTCAAGCTCAATGCTGACCCACGCGTGATCGTCGCTCTGCCTACTGGCACTGCTGCTGACGCGCCTCTTCAAGAAGCTGAGGGGAGATTCGGGACCTACTGGAGCCGTGAAGGATCTCTTTGGGGTTGGTGGCCTCGACCGGGAGCGGGTGGATGATAAACTGGGTTTCCGAGATATGAATGCAGTAAGAGAGGTGTACGAGCTCGTAGTCGATACGATTCGTTGATGGGGAAGAGATTTCGCGGGGGTGAGAAGGAATGGCGCGGATATCTCTGGACGCGACTCTTCGCGTTGGGGCTTCCTGGCCGGCGGCGGGCAATCTAAGAAGGGCATCGGAGTGTGTGGCTCGGATATTGAGATGAAATTAGATGTGGATGTCGTAGACGTGGAAAATCGTGAAGGCTGTCGGTGTAGTTAGATATACACACATGCAAGATGAAAGGAATGACACGAACTAGATGTGGTTCACATTCCGGATGGCCAGACTGGAGCGATTCGTAGAAGCCCTCGTCTTCATGCCATTCCAAGAACGGAGGGTCTTGTCCGTCTTCAAAATGTAACGGAGGCAATGTATACTCCTCCGACTCTGGATCCCATATCGCAAGGAATGTGAGCCTTACAGTTGGTGTGGTTGGACGCGGCGGTACGGGGAGCTGGGAAGCTGTTAGATAGGCCTGAAAGGAAGATAACAAACCCACTTCTTTCTCGGGGACCGGTGGCTTATAATGTGCGATTGTGGGGGTCACCGATCTACTCGAGGCCTCGTCGTCCACCTCCAGCTTCTGCTGAAATGTTAGCGTACGAAGACGAGGGAAAACGCGACATACCTTTGTGTTGATTCTAAGTAAAGGCCGAAAATTAGGCGCCTTCATTGAGCACCGCGAGCGAGCAGGCAATGAAAGAAAGTGATGGAGATCGCGGGTGTCTGAGAGCGAGAGGATTCAAGAGTATACAGTATATACAGAGTGCGAAGAACGAAGAGGGCCGTTCTTGATCCTGCAATAGGCCCGGTATTATATGTGAGTACAGTGAAAGAAGCGCGTCAAGGGAGTGCCTTGGGGAAAGAGGGGCCACTAGATTTCCTTATAAACCATTTTACATGAGGCCCAAAACGCTGCTGATGAGAAGCGTCGTCAAGAACACCTCGGTCGTATTATCCGATCAGGAAGGCTTTCACAGCCGAGGGAGGGGGGATATACTGGAGACATTTTGCCGACGAGGACGAGTAACGACGTAGAGAGATCGAGAAAAGCTTTGATCGTTGCCTGAGGCTTCAATGTACGAGGAATTGCTGGAATTGCAGCTTTGACTGGCCATGGAGGTTTCGGTGATGGGAGGCGGGTGTCTCATGGGTCGCGTTTAGGGATATCCACCATGCCGTACTACGTGTATCTCGACGTCTGTACACTGAATTTACGGGCGTAACGAGGTCGACATGATACTCGGCTCTTGATGGCGAACACAAAGGAAGAACTAGCTATATGCTAACAGCGGAAATGACTAGCATCATGATACTTTACAGCAATAACGTGTAGATTCATTCAAGTGGAGTCGACAACCCAAATAAACAGGAATTGAAAGAGTCCATTACGAGGGGTATACCAATAATCTGGACGAGCCGTAAGTCAAAGACGACGTTGAGTCACCTCCTGGGTAACATCGACGCATATCCACGAGAAATGTTTGCCCCTAGCGCTCTTCCATCGTGATATGAACTTGGGTAAGGGTGGTAATCGAGAGGTGATGGTGGGAGACCGCGTTGGCGTTGCATGATTATAGTTGTCGCGGCCCAGTACAACCAAAGGAGGCGCGGGCTTGTCGATAGGTCGAGGCTTTCTTAGCCTCCTAAGTCTGCGTCCAGTGTGCTAGTAGGATCGTAGCCGTCCGGCGGAGTGACCGCGGACCAGGCAGAGAGCGCGTCATCGTGATCAATGGCCACAAAGCTAGCAGTGAACGTAGTCCTCCTCGCGTGTGGCTCCTTGGAGGTTTCTAGTCAGCCCATGATAGTGGAGGAAGTCAAAGAGCCTACTCTTCTGGCGTTCAACGCTGTGGTGTCGTAAAATCCTTCATCCGAAAATCCTTCGTCCTCCTCGTCCTCGTCCCTCTGCATGCTTTGTTCCTCCAGAAACTCAATCCACTTCTTCGCAAAGTCTGTTCGTGGATCGAAAGACACGTCCTTGTCCAGGTCCTCCAGACATGAAAAGTAGCGATTCGTATTCCTTCTCCCAGCTCCCTTGACCGACGGTGATACTCTATATCGGGCTGCATCAGCAGAGATGACGTCTGTGTCTGGCCAGCCATAGCTCGGTCTGTCTGAGAGGAATCGTCGGAGAAGAGATATTCATGATTGTCCTGGAACCACCGTAAAGTGCTCGACGCAGCCACAGAGTATGCGTCGGTTGGAGAAGTGGATGAGGCATCGACCGCGTCTAGGAAGTGGGCACCCGAGAACGCGACCATGTCAGCGTCGGGATCCCACACAACCGCGAAAGTCAGTGCCGTCTTGGGCGGGATGACCTCCGACCATCTATGACTGTCGGACACGCTCGTTGGGGGAGTGCTATACCCATTAGATATCTGTGAAAGGCACGTTCAGAACACGAATCCCATGGCGTATAACGTCCGAACTCACTGAGGGTGAATACGCAGTGGAAGATGAAAGACCAGTAGAAGACGAGCCCTGCTTTTTCATCTTCATGGTCGAAAGAGAGGTCGGAGGTGACGGTACAGATAGCAGTGGCGGAGAGGACGACACCATGAAAGACCCAGAGCAACGGAACCAAATCATGTGGGAAAACGCGTCAATATAAGGGGAACGCGAGCTCTTGATGGCTGCACGCTTCACGCGTAATCAATTAAATCAGAAGGTCGTCAGGCGAGGTGAAGTACCATCAAACATGAGGTCTTTACGAGAGACCTTTGACCGATTCAACGAATGAAAAAGTTGTTCGTTGGATGTGCGTACAGCAAATGAATGGTGAGCTTGGGTTTCCACAAAGCCTAAAGATTTGTAACGAGATAGAGACCCCATCTCTCAACATGTCGGAAAGAGAATCAAAACCACCGAGCAAACGTCAGGCAGGATAGCGTAAACGTCTTGGCGGAGAAAAGGCGAATCAAGCATCGTCATAGCTGTCATTTACCTGGATATAGTTCAAGCGCTGAACACGAGTTGAAAGCAACTATGAAAAGCAGCGTATTAGACACTTGACGGGGAACAGAGGATAACTGAGACAGACAATTAGAGTTTCGCCTTTGTCTCCCTTAGCTTCTTTGACCGTATCGCTCTCCCAGCGCGACTTATGCTTTCTCTACCCAGTTGTTCGCTGATCCACCACCCAATGTCCACCACTTGATCCAAATCGACATCTCCAGATACTGAGAAGGGTGAACTTTGTAACGCGTATAGGACGTCCTCGGTGGCGACATTCCCAGTGGCACCAGGAGAATACGGGCATCCTCCAAGCCCGCCAACAGACGAATCGAAGGTCCGTACACCCTGGTCAAGAGCGGCAAAGATGTTTGCAATCGCGGTGCCATATGTATCATGGAACTACGGTAGGCATGAGTAACTAATTTTGAATCTCGAGGGAAGAAACATACGTGGCCAGCAAGCCTCTCGACTGCGACAGACTTCGTGACTTCTTCTATCATGGAAGCCACTTGCGAAGGTGTTCCCATCCCAACAGTATCCCCAAGACTAACTTCGTAGCATCCCATTTCGATGAGTTCTTTGGCAACATCGCGAACGGCCTTTGCATCAACGATTCCAGAGTACGGACAAGCAATAACAACGCTGACGTAACCGCGTACACGGAGACCGTGGTCAAGCGCGGAACGAGTAACTGGGGCGAATCTGTTCAACGATTCCGCGATGGTGCAATTTAGGTTTGCGACCGTAAATGCGTCTGTCGCCGCAGTGAAAATAGAAATCTCGTCCGTTTGGAGGGGGGAAGTTGCAAGTAGATTATCAAGTCCCTTCTGGTTGGGAACTAGGACTGGGTAGTGTACTCCAGGATGGTGCTTCATCTGGGCTAATATCTCTGCGGTTCCAGCCATCTAAGCGGATATAAACTTAAGCGGAACGGCACATAAGACAAACTTGTACTTGCGGTACCCATTTAGGACTGACAAAGCTACCAGCTTCAATGGTCCGTAGTCCGGCATTCGACAGGCGATTTATGAGATCAACTTTGACGTCGACTGGGATGATTCCCTTCTCATTCTGCAGGCCATCCCTAGGACCTACCTCAACGATATTCACGACATTGTGCGACGTGGCAAATGTCCTCCCGCGGGTACCCAATCCAAAGATACTCGCTCGGCGGCACAGGCGGAGCATTATTGAGAGTACTGAGGGCGACCAATTGGGTAGATGATGACAAAAAGAAAGCAAGAACGGTCACATGCCGAAAGGGGTTGAGCTTTCGTCCGAAAAAGGAACCTCCTGATTTAAAAGTATCACCACAAGTGTTACTCGTACTCATTCTCATCGCCTCAATAACTCTATAGGACATACATGAATATCCTTAGGCAGTCTATGAAGGCCGACAAACAGATAAGGCCCAATGGGGCAGCTTGATTTGTACAGTACAGTCAAAGTGACTCGTCTCCAAGACACGGCGTGCTATGGAGACATTTCGTCGCGATTCAATTTTGCGATGAAACCATATTGTATGGCGAGAATATAGACAGTCGTGAGATTCAGACGCTAAACGCGCCACGTATCCCATGTGGCAGAGTCTAGAGATGCCGAAAGAGGTTTGCTTCCGAAAAAGGAAGGTACCGAACCTCACTTCAAACCATCATTGGCCCTGCTCTAGATTTGCTGTATCTGTCTTACTGGGCTGGCTTTAGACACAGTCTCTTCCTGGCACTAGTCAAAGTTTGCTCTCATGCACGTCAGAGGCTATATTGCTTAGGATTCAGGTTGTCCCGAATTGTTCACACAAGCAGTTTACAAAATTATGACCTCCAATCTGTCGTCTTCGATCGCTGATAGCATACAAATGGCATAAATAGTCCCGTCCAGGAGAAAAAAACATCAAAACCCCATATCGTACACCGTCGTAAACTTCTGTCAAGTCTCCTCGCGTCGTGTGAGTCCAGAAGTCGTGCATCTGGGAAAAGCGTCCTCATCGTATGCGAGGTTTTACAATATCTATCCAGGTCAGTTTCCTCAGTTTACCACCAGTAGAGTGTACTGACCATCTGAAGTCTAAACCATCTCATCCTCGAGCTGAGAGAATTTAAACTCTGGATCGCCGTTTGGCGCGCCTTGAAAGGGCATCGATGTTCGTGTATCTGGAAACCTTTCGGAGGCGTACCTGCAGCTCTCGCCAATTGTCCGCCTTCATCGATGTCAGCCAGCATTCCTTTGGAGGTAGATGAAGAGCGACAAACCTCGACTATGGAAGTGGCAGAGATGAAGACGCTGGCTGCGGTTGAAAAGAACTTCATCGGTGCTGTTTAGTGAGCGCTGGACGTTCGACGACCTATTCCACTTCTTGCATCGCGTCCTTTTATAGAGAAATCGTACTCGGGGTCGCAGCGGCGGAAGCCTCCATTTGACAGATGGTGAAGTCGCGCTCGCTCTAGGATTTGCAGGTCCACTGGACAGTTTCTCTTCCTCTGGTCCATGTATGCCCTCAAAGCTTTCATTGAATCCGTGGTTTATAGCGATAGTGTCGGTATGTCTGGATTCACGCAGAGGCGACCTCGCCCGACCCAGGTGTCCAAGGCCCCACAAAGTGCGAGAGAGGCAGCGGCGGGAGTACCCGTCTCCAGTCTGGTATGGCGGCGGCGAATGTATTGGTGGGTTTCTCGTTTATGATCATGACCAGTGTTGATCGCCTGATAGCAGCGCTTCTGATAGCATCGCCCGCCGCCGCCGCCTTTGAAAGCTGGAAAACGGCCATGGATCACGATTCTGGACGCAAGTCAATTCCCGACTCAGACGAAATGGAGGAAGGTACACGTACTATTGTCTCTGTGTGCTCCGGTTGTCGAAACGCGAGAGCGGCTGTCGCATCTGGTCTGTGTAGTTGCCCCATTCAAACACCCGTTGTGTGGCGTAGCTCTGGGTTTAGATTCTTACTTCGTTCCCTCGTTCATTTCAGCGCATATCCATCCGCGCTTCTGAAATGACCATGGGTACGCTTGTTGGTCTCGTGATGGTTGACCCAGATCCATTTCTGCGAAGATATTGAGAAACCCAGTTGGCGCGAAGTTGCGGACCACAGCTGCGAGAAGCATAGTCTGGAGGAGCGATGGATGGGCCGATGTCTATGCCATGCATGTGTATGGTCGACTTTATACCGCGACGGTCTCCGATTCGGATTGCGATTTGGAAGGCTCTGTCCTTTGGATGACATCCCGCCGTGTCGGAGGACCGATATGGACTGTCCTTCGCATGTATTATCATTCTGAGTCTACTTGGATATTGGCGTGGTAGCTCAGAACGTCTCTAGGGACTGTGAGAATTCGGACAGTGCACACAGTACTGTTCACCGCTCTAGGCGGACTTGACGTAGTGCTGCTCGCGTAGAGAAAGATACCGATGTTAAGGCATATAAAAGTGGAGGAACATAGAGTCCTAAATGAGAAGGTCGCGATCTTGAGGCATGGTGGCGTCATTTATACACTCTTACTTACTCTTGATGAAGCATTCATTACTCATTTGTAGGTGTAGTCCCGTCTACTGTACCTTGACCTCGTTACATGGAACAGTACACCACACATTGATATTCCGAATAAGGATGTATTTTCGTGAGGTGGGCATTATGATTTACGTAGCCGCGGCCTGGACCGACGAGACTGACACTTGGTTCACACGACATCAGCATGAACAGTGAAAGTTCCGCTCAGATCGTCCATTAGAACGGTACACGGTAGATACAACTGTAAGGAGAAAGATCACACTCAACTCAAAAGTTTGAAATGTTTCCTGCGCCCGTCATCAGACGTTGTAGCGCCCTGTAACCTCCAGGTAACCACAGAGCTGTCTGGGTACTAGACGGCCCTCATTTCGTCAGGGCTCTGTGGAGGATTTGACTGAGAGTCTTACGTCGGTACTTTGTCGGAATATCTCTTGAGCGCGCGCGTAGGATCAGAAATCGATCGGAATTATCCGGCCACTCTCTTCCAACAACGGTCAAGCAAAGTAGAGCAACGCTTCACTTTCTGGCAGCAATACGAGCTTAGATGAAGTAACTCATCTAGTGACATTCATTGTCAAGGTGAGCATACTCAACATGTTACCCATCTCAAGTTGCTTGGAGTCAAATTCTTTGTCTAACACAAATCCAACATGGCCAGCGTTTCTAGTGACTTGCAATTGCAATTCATTGTTGTACAATGTTGTAATCCAAAATGACAACTTTCCACCACAACTCCAACACCTCAGAAAACCCCTGTCTACCGTTGAGATTTTGCAGCTGATAATCAACGCGCCCCGACACCTTGACTCATTTTGTCCTGCCCGCACAGCATCGCGCCTCCTAATCTGCCTAACCAGGCAGACCCGCCTTGTCTGATTCAGGCTCCCGCCGTTTCGGGTTACCATTTACGGCCGACTTTCGGTCCCGAGATCACATGACCGATCCATGACGCGACAAAAGGCGCGCGTTATGACCACGATCTTCCATTCTCCACCTTCTCCACCCACTATCATCACCATATCGCCACACACCATTATTTACTTACCTTGATCCTATAATGCGTACTACTACGCAGAACAAGCCGTACATGGAGCGCAAGTCGCTCCTCATTTCTGTTACTGTTCTTCGCCTAACGAGTGGCCGGTAGGTGTAATCGCATCCATGAACAATATTCAGAGAGAGAAAAAGAAGAGCAGCATTCACATTGCCTCGATCCGGGCTGACAGTACGTTTCCAGTGTCACCCTGTTTTAGCTGTCATTCACACGCTCCTAGTCAAAAAGACTGCTCTCGCCAATGAAGAAAAGCTGGGTCCCCAGTGGTCAAAATGGGTTGGCACTGCTATCGAAAAGCTTGTAGGCTAACAAGGTATTCATCAGGATTCATTCACTCATCCCCGTATTACAGGTCAGCGAGGGCTTGCTGAAACACACAGGAGCCGCAGGATGCGTGTCGTTTACCGCGGAGGGCAAGAAAACGTATGTTCAGTTAGAGACTCAAGACATCACCCCTGATATCCTCGGACAGATCCACTGCTGCTCGTCGAAGCATTGCTCCAACGGATGGCCCCAGCACGCCTCTCAAACCTGCGCGTGTCGCACATCTCGTCATGAAAGAAAGGGCCAAGAGGCGGTCATCGGCTATGCATGATGCTAACGACGAGTACACTCCACGGGCCAAACGTCCTCGACGATCTATGAAGGGCACCTCAAGGCTTACAAAGGCCGAGGTATGGTTGACACGCGGCAGTTCAGATTGATGCTTATCTGCCTTGTAGCTGCAAGCCAAACTCGACGAGCTTCAGCGGCAGTACGACGCACTTAACACGCTTCGCTCATCCTCTCCATTGACCGACCTTGACGAGGAGGATGCGAACGAGATGCAAAACGAGCGTCTACACGAAGAACTCCAGGAAAAGCGGCAGGAGATCCAACGCGTTCGCACCGAATTGAGTATCCTGCATGATCACGGCGATGGAACGCAGTACGATGCTGCGTCGTCCCCCGGATTCACTCAATCACAAGCCTCTCCCGCCGCTCAGTCTCAAGCAACCGACACCACCCCATCCCGTGCACAGCGCATTGCTTCTGCTGAGGAATCGCCCCTTCGCGCCCAGGCCAACCCCAGCGTTGCTCGAGGCATGATGCAGGGTATCATTCGCACTCAGTCGGGCACGCTAATTCCTGAGGTCAGCCGTCAGCCAACGCCGCCAAGCTCGCCTGGAACTCAGTACGAGCCAATGGACATGGATGTCCCTCCCATGGACAACTTTGAGCGATCTGACTCTGAGGCTACAACCACCGCTCGGGAGGCTTCACTCATCGAGCAACTTACCGCCGCAGAGAAGTCCAGAGCTCTGTTGTCGGGGCAGCTCGAGGAGCTTCAGTCGACGAAGGCTGTTGTGGACGATGCTCTTCGAGAGGCTCAAGCGAAGCACCAAGGCCTTACCAGCGAGACAAGTAACCTTCGGCAGCAGATGTCATGGCAAGAGGCGACTATCAAAGGCTTACGCGTCGACATGGAGGGGCTTCAGACGGAGCGCGCCACCCTTATGGCCGACCTCACCTCGGCTACCTCAGAGAATGGCGAACTCCTTACTGCTGCCACACAACGAGAGCAAGATTTGGCCAAAGCGCTTACCGACCTCAACGACGCCAATCAAGTTTCTTCGGAGCATCTTCAGTCGCTTATGCAGACTCAGCAACAGCTCACGGAGACCACGGCTGCATTCACCAATGTCCGCTTCGAGTTGGATCAGAAATCCTCGGAGATACGCGAGTTGTCGCGGCAAGTCGAGCACAAAGAGAAAGAGCTCTCGGATGCAATGGGCTTACTGGACGACGTTCGAATGGACGTCGATACCTTGCAGGAGAGTTTGTCGTCAAAGAATCACGCGTACGAGGTCTTACGGTCAGAGAATGCTGCCCGTGTTCAGGAACTTGAGGCTGCGGCGCAAGAGCTTCGGTCGTCTTGCGAGGCGGAGGCCGCAAAGTCTAGTGCTCTCCAAAGCGCACTCGACGACGCCCACGCGTCCTTCACCGACCTCGTTTCGCAGCTGGCGGCCAAAGATGACACCCGTATTCAGTTGGAAGAATCTCTTCAAGCCGAGACCGCGCGAGTGGCTTCTTTGGAATTCGATTTGGGCCAAGTCACGACGCGCGCGGAGAAGGCGGAAGCGATGGCTCCTTCATTTGCTGCTGCTAAAGCCGAAGACGACGCAACGATCGCCCATCTGAAGGAGATCTTTTCGTCGTACAAGGCTTCACAAATTCAGAGTCTCACAGAAATGGGCAATCAGGTGGGTTATTGTCATGGTTTTAATCTCTTTACGACGCGTTATTAATTCAATTATGCAGGTGTCATCTGCCGGCCTTCTCAATCCCCTCTTGAGAACAACATGCAGGTCATGATCTGAGTCTATGTACAAACGCGCAGGGTTGTCGCATCTCTTCCGTCCTCATCGAACATTTCATTTATGGACACCTGGATTTTTCTTGTATATCATCATGCTTCTTTCTTTGTAGGTTACCTTGTTCTTATGTTGAATATTTACCATCAGCTACTCTTGTATCTTACCATCGTCCGATCAATACGCGTATCATGTTCTACAGTACTCCCAATGCATGATTTCCGTTAAATGAATTGTGTTCCTTAAGTATCAGGTGAATGAAACGGCTCCGGCGCGGACCGCTAGTTGAGTTTGACGGAACCAGCATTGCTTATCGCGTACCTTAATTGTACTCTAGTACTGCCGCCATACTTGAGGGCCACGTTCTCGTGAGTGAGCGTGGGTACACTTAGACTCAAGAGGCGCTACGCGGAGAATATGTAGGTATAACCCATCGGCGGAGAAGCTCAGATTAATTCTGTATCAGTGTATATCTGGGAGTCGCGGCTGCGATGGGACAGGCTCTGTCGACTTGTCGTCGTTTATGTGCTCATCTTGATTCTTCTTCCATTGATTGGCCGCCACGGTGGCGTCATGCGCAGCTACGGCGTTTTCGGGGTGTGCATAGAACAGGCTTGGAGAACAGCTTGATTCTGTTGGATCCTTAGATTTCATTGTCCGATTAGTCGTCGTGCCAACTTTGCACCAGATCGACTGCAAATCGCGAGATCAGAAATGAATTGAATTCGTACCTTAACAACGTGGCTATAACGTGGCCTCCCGAGTTGTCCGCACGTGGACCTCGCGTGCTGTGATTGTAACTATGATCCTCAGTGCGTCCTCCGGCTTCCCCTTCGTAGCAACACCACTTTCTGTTGAGGGACGTCATGCATCTCGGTCTGCATATGGACCTTCGCGCGAAAGGCCTTGAGGACACCCTGAAATCAGTGTTCAGGCTGCTCCTTTGTTGAGAGTACACTGGCTTTACTTTCATCAAGTGCGAAGCCGTCGTCGTCTTGCTGAATTGGTTTTTGGGTTTACGGTCATATGCAGGTTCCGTTCCAGGCACGTAGTTCGTCGCCATCGGTCCGGGAAACTGTCCGGAAGCACGCCACGCGGCATTATATCCAGTGAGCTCACAAGTGTTCACATTCCATTGTGACTTGATTGCGAAGTCTTCGCAAATTAAAATCACGGTATTCAGCAGTAGGCGCCGGAAGGTGGGGTCAATTTTTGCCTCCGATTCTACACTACAAATTCTAATGCTTTCCGTGCCTTAGTTGTCGATGGTTTGTTATGGCGCGACCGAGCGCGTTCATATCGATCCAGAAACCGACAAGGAACGAAAAACACAAGCTACTGATCCTGATTCAGCTCCACGTTACTGGTGCAGCGCCTAAATCGGCCATAGATACTCGAGGGCCACGCGATCAAAAGTCGTACCTCCTCTTGATAGTCCTGCGTTGCTCCTGCGGACCACTTGCTAAATCCAGCCGCCTCGGTATTTCGCCAATACACTTGAACATATTTCTAGAATGTGTATCGGGACTGTTCTCATCGAGTTTTTGATTACTCTGGCGGGTATAAAGTCCTAACGACGTCCGAAGACTTCATTCAATCTCCTCCCCGACCAGCTCAGGCAGCAGTCGTCTACGCGCTCTCTTCGTTCTCGGGCTGTCTCCTACATTCCTTCATCTAAACTAATCATCGATCACTATTGCACGCATTCTTTAATCGTTCTCCCAACTATCGCGACGCGACATGTCCTTCCGCCTACCATCCAACTTAGACACTTTCATTCCACCCCCCGGTACACCGTCTGTACCTCCTTCCGCCCTGACTCGACCCTGGCGAGGTTCGCTGATAGTCAGAGGCCTGAGGATATCCGATGCAGACGCTTCCCATGATATCAAGGTTACATCCGTAGAAACAGACGGGGATAAGTACGATCTTTACATTGTATCATTGATGTCATGACTGATGAGCCATTAGTAGAACAGACACCTGGCCAGACAGTCTGATCTTTTCCGTCGCCCCGCCATATGACCTCCCCATCTTATCGCAGCTCCAGTCGTACATCCAGCAACCAGGACGCCAGCCTGTTATTCCCATCTGCACGTTCCTCCCGGATCGCCTACGCGATCCAGACCAGAACACGGCCAATGTTGCGAGCTTTAGGCACCTGTCACGCGTCTTATTCGAGCGGAGAACGGTATGCGCTCCTTCCGCCCCGTATTCATGTGCTTGATCTGAACGATCCGTAGGTCGCCTTAGCACCTCTGTCGGGTACCAGTCCTGCACCAGGAATGCCCAATCCTATACCAACCAGCGGAATTCTGATCTTTCCCGCGTCCAATTCGACAGCCCTGCTCGTTGGCGCGATCTTTGCGGGCGGCGTCCCCTTCCCCGGCTTTGTCCTCTCAGCGCTACGACGCGCGCGGGGCGACCTGCCCCCGATCTCGCCTGCTACGCCCTCCCAGGGTGTGCCCATCTCCATGCAGTCTCGTTCCCAGCAGCAGCGAATGATGCATTCCTCCGCAGGTTACACGACGCGCCCCGATGATGTGCCATATCTGAACACATCATCCCTGCGCTATCCATCTGCATCCCTCAGCCCCGTTTCCCCGGCCGCGCAGGGCGTGTACGATCGTGGACATTCATACGGCCCGTACGGGGACCAGCCCGCCCCGCGTATCTCCTCCCACTCGCAGCAGCAGCAGCAGCAGTATGCCTCTGGACTTATGTCGCCCAACCTAAATATGCCCTCTACCTCGGCAGGCCCTTCGTACGCCCCTTCGTACCGGCAAACTGACGCCTTTGGACGCTGGCCTAAAGAGGAGCCCGACGACGCTTCTTCTCAGCAGCCGCGTGCAGGCAGCTCGCGCTACCCTTGATCTGCTTCTTAACGCGACAAGAACTAGAACCAAAAACAATCATGTTCAGAATGATGAAGCTTCCCCGACATTGTATCAGTAACGTTTCTCTCCTTATCGTTTTCTCAGCTTTCGGTTGTGTGTTTATAGCTTTAGCTTTCAAGTTGCTCTCTTCGAACTTCGAACTTCGAACCTTGACTGTATCCTTTTTTGTCTCAGTGGCGTATTCTTCGTAGTAACACATTTAGTGTTCCATTATACCCAGGCCGCTGTGTTCCTTAACTCTGTATCAATATCGTCTTCGGTTTCCATACAACGTGTATCTCTTATTTCCTACGTATCGTTACATCATTCACGATACGTGTTTTGATACCCAATAAAAATGTGACTGTCTTAACATCCTTCTTGCATGCACAGACAACTAATACAAAAGTATACATCGTATACCTAAAGTCCTTATGCCGAGCGCTATAGAAACATCCTTTTCCTTACGCCTGACTCGCAGCTATCGAAGCCGACCCACTTTTGAGCTGGATATGATCCGCAGAGCTTCCACCATCACTCGTCACCTTCTCTTGCTTCAATTGCCTCGGCAAGAAGGCGAGCCCAATGCCGTACAACGACCAAAATAGCTGTGGGCGGACCATGAGCCTGAGGATCAGCGAAGACGTGCATCGAGAAGAAACGTACCACGACGAGCGCCACGCACGCGTGCTTCGCCGCGTCGACGATCTGGTGTGCGCCACCCGTGGCAAACGCCCATTCAGTGTACAACCCATAGTGGACCTAGATAACACTTATTCAGTCCTTCATCTGCACGTCAGTATTGACGTTACCTGATATGCAGCCAACGCCAGCATCGCCAGCCCGAGAACCGCATGCAGGTAGTTCTGTGGCGGCCGTCTCTTCACCCTCAGAGCAGGCATCTTCACCCAATGGATGAGCATCCCCAAAACGAGCTGCACCACATATAGAATGAGGAGCGCCAGCCCGATCTGCTGGTGCGGGTCGACGAAATGCGGCAGCTGCAAGTCCATGCGCCGACTTGTGGCCCATTGCCCACCCGGCGAAGATGACGGGCCCCGCGACGAAGAGCTGCACCGCAAAGTGCACTGGGAACCATCTATGAGGAATTAGTTTGAAAAACGACAAGGAGTGGAGCGGCGCGCACCGATTCGTAAACGTGCGCGTGTAGCGCGGGATCAGGACCCCGATGGGGAGGAGAATGAGGAAGCCGGTGGCGCACAGCAGCGCATGGGTTTTGATCTGCTTTTCGAGACTCGACAGAGGGAACGAAGACGAAGACATGGCGGATCGACCGTGTTTCACGGCACGAATATGTAGTTTATGTCAGACCATTTCGTGCACAGCGTCCGTGAGAGGCTTCACGCTATAATAGTCCCCTATTCACACCGCGGCTGGCAAGACGAACACGGGCCGGCCCATAAGCGGTATATTGTTCTCAGAACTGTCAGGCATTGAATGCATTAGCGGTCTTTCCAGTGGCTTCCTCATTGATGGTTCACACCGCGAGGAGCCTAAGCCAATGCGCAGCAGAACTTTTGTCGACTATGAGGAATCCACTGATCAGGAAATGATAGTATTCCGTGGGAGAACGCTTACCAGTAATGGGCCACAAACATATGATGGCATTGGTTGAGCCGAACCTCCAAACGATCACGTGAGTCGAAATTCAAACAAATGTGGCGGAGTTATCACGACACTTCAAGCCAAATTACCAGCAATCCATCCCACAAGTCAAAAGCGTAGGCTTTCATTAAACCAACCTAGGTCGATCTACTGTAAGTATATCTAAAGAAAGTATCGTTAAACGGACGTCGTAACAAGTTGGCTTTTTTCTAGTAAAAGCGCAACGCAAATTCTAGTCTTATAGTCTTAGTCTATTTTTCACCCATCATCTCGATACCCGAGTCGCTGGCACTCGCGTCGTTGAAGACAGGGCGCATCGGTGCGAGCCCGTAGCCGTTCTTGAAAAACACGACATCGCCTTCGTCTTCGATGAACTATACGGATGTTAGCAGGATCTCAACGAGGGGACAAGCACATACCTTGCATTCCCTGTAAACGCGGTACATCTCCGCCCACCCAACGGCACCGCCGTCCAGATGCTTCATGCCACCGCAATCAGAGTCTTCTTCAACGCAGCACTCGCTTCCCATCTACATTCACAGTCTAGTCGTCAGCCACCACATTCACGGCCCACGGAACACATCGACACTTACGCGTGATAATGCGGAATCTTGCTCGACACATGGTGCAGAATGTGCGTCTCCGAGATACCATGCGTAGAGTGCGCGCCAATCCATCCCATAACGCTGCCCAAATCGCCCAGTAACGACCGGTCCACGGTGCACAGCGCGCCACGGGGGAACGTGAATTCGGGGGCGCGGTAGTGAGGGAGGAAAGGGTCGGTGTGTTGCAGGAATGTGATAAGGATGAGCCAGTGGTTGACCCTAGAAAGTTGCAAGTCAATCAGAGGGTCGACGAGGTCGCGTCATACACTTACCAGAGGTAGGGAGCAAGATACACGCGGAAGACGGTGACAAAGTCCCAAGTGTAGATCGACGCGATGATAGCACCGAGCCATAGAGCGCAACCGATGTCGGAGAGGATGATCTGACGGAACTGGTGCGGCGCGAAGATGACCGCGTTGGGGTTGAAGTCTGGTAAAAAAAAAAAAAAAAAAAAGTAGCATGAGAAAGGAAAGGAAAATCATGATAATAACGTACGATTGGTCCACTTGGGGTAGCGGCGTTGTCCAGCCGAATTGAACAAGAGATACAATGGCCACCCAAGGAGCTGAATATCACATGAACAAGGAAGATCAAGACGAGGAGAGGGGACACGTACGAGGTAACTCGCGACGCCCCAAGCATTCGCAAGCGGCGACTCGCCAACAGCCTCCCACAGTTCCTTCTTCACCTCATCGGACACCCTCGAGCCAAGCAAGTCCTCATCACGCGAGGCATCAATCGGCTTCAACCCAACCTCCGAACGCGTCGGTGGCACGTACACCTGCTCCAACGAAACATGCCCCGTCGACGCGTGATGCTTCCCATGGCTAATCCTCCAAGAATGGTACGGGACCCCTAGTCTGCCGTAACGTCAGCTTTATTTTCGCCCCTCATGAAAAAAACATATCACGTACGCGGAATGCAGCACCCATCCGACGGTGTTGTTCAGCGCCTTGGACTCGGAGAACGCCTGGTGCCCGCACTCGTGCGCGACGATCCACAGCCCCGTCCCAAAGAGCCCCACCCAGAAACTGTACAGCGCCCACAGCGAGACGCGTGCGGCGGTGTACAGCGCGGGGTGCGGCAGGTCGATGGCGGAGGGGTCGATGTACGTGTCCGCAAAGGTCGTCGCCTTGTAGGCGCACCCAATCACGAAAAAGTCCCAGAACCTGGCGAAGAGTAAGCATTGCCAGTTTTCGCCACAACGAGCGGGTTCTATTACATGTACGAAGACGATCGGAGGGCCGACCGCTTGAAGCAGTGCGCGCTGTGGGGGACAACGGTTAGTTTTCTGAGGACTCCTCGAGCAGGAGCAACAACTCACGGTATGGAGCTGAGGAGGTCCTTGACGGTAAAGTCGGGCACAAGGAAAGTCTCCTGCTCTACTACGGTAACAGCTGGGTCGGGCGTCATGACGGGCAAGGCTTCAGAAACGACGGTCGTCGTCGTCGTGAAGGTAAAAGAAAGGGTGTGGTTCGCTCTCGCCCCTCCCAAGAAATATCAAAGAAATATAGCCCCTTTTTGCTGCAAAAAACGTGGCACGATCGCGTGTCACCTTGATACGGACCGACGGTCGCAAGACGGTCGAGAAGTTGGGAATGCGACTCCTCACGACCAATTTGGAGTCAGTTGTCAGTGGAGATTGAGTGAAGACGCGTTTGAGGCTCAGATCCTACACGACACCGCCCGAAACCTTGGTTAAATCGCGTGAAAATCGCGATAGTCGTCTAGACGCGTAATAAGCAGGCGACCGCGAGATTAGCCTTGATTGACGGCATCAGCTCTATCACTGATGTCACATATATAAACAAATCATGCAAGTTGCTAGTAGAGTAAGACTTCTTGTACATAACATATAGACAAATAAAGCTTTCCTGGCTTGGTATCATTGACACTACGCCTCCGTTGGTATATCGAGCACACCCGTCTTGGTCGGAGCCGCTGGGACATACTCCTCGTCATCGCTATCAAGCGCGACAGCCTTCTTCGCCTTCCGCAGACGTTTGGCAGGTGCGCCGACATCCATCGGCTCTTCCCGCGTCCGCTTGGAACCAGACCCAGTCTCAAAGTTCGTCAGCTCGCCCAGCGCATCCGCAACCTCATCCACATCCATCTGCTCCTCCTCCTCCTCTTCCTCCTGAACCGGCCTCGTCTTCTTTGTCCTCTTCTTCTTCTTTCCGCGCTTCGGCGAATGAAGCGCAGGATACGACTTGGAGTTTTCGAGGGCCCATTCAATATCCAGAATCCTAAAGTCCCAAAGGAAAACGCACCAAAGGGACAGACGCAAACCGTCAGCTACGGGGCTTTCCAGAAGAGGATAGCGTGTATAAGAACACATGGACAACGAAAAGTATCCACCTTTCTTTGAGTTTCTGATTATCGGGCACGTAACCTTCAGCTCTGCGATACAACTCCAATGCCGCCTTGAGATCACCCCTGCAGTTACACACCATATGAGGCCGCTGTGATGCCGTAGAATTGAAGCAACGCACTGATCAGAATGTGCGCGTGCTAGCGCAACATAAGCCCGTCCAGTCTTCTTCCTAGCGGCGGGCGACAGCGTTTCGGCAAGGGCCATCTCTCCTTTACCACTCTCGCTGTTGAATTGGACAACGTAAGATGAGTATACTTGATCAAATGAGGAAAGTACAAACAATTTCTTCTCCAGCTCCTTTAGGCGGGCGTGCAATTCATTATCTAGGTCCTTATGTTTCTTCAGAAGAGGTGTTAAGATACCCGGAGGTAAGGAATGCGCCTCCTTCTTGGGGCTCTTCGACTTGTGGCGACCGGATCCTGGCGACATTGCTGCTTTCTCCAATCTCTCCTTCTCTTTCTCTTCAAGTCGCCTAGCGACCTCAGCTTCGACGGCTTTCGCAATCTGCGCAATGGTTGTAAGAACCTCAAGCAAATCGACAGAAGTAGAAGCCATACTCGTTCATCGATCTCCTTCTCCGTCAAGCCCGGAGGTGCCAGACTACCCGAGCGATCCTGATCCGTCAGTATGGAGTCCCGCGATTGAGAACCGGAAGCAACAGGTTGATATTGCGCAACACCCAAGTTGGAGGGTCGAGGTTTGGGCAATAAGGAAGTCCGCGATCGTGGTACATGCTTTCCGGTCTTCAAAGCTTGAACAGCCGGTAAAATGGCAGGCTTGAGTGGTGCGACCTGCGGGGCAAGAGCCGCAAAATGCGGCTTTGGAGGTGGTCTCGTGTCTGGAGATCATGTTGGCGTCGCGCACTACTTTAGAAGAAACGATGAACATTTACCCCGTTCGTTGATAACAGGCTTGTTCTCTACATCTTTTGCGCTCGTTGCAAAGCTACATTGATGCGGGTTAGTCACATGGATGAAAACAATGCGGAAACCCACTTCAATGTATTGAGCGTATCTTTCCTGAACTTGGTTCCAGGCGCGATGTTGCATATTAACAGACCTACAGAAGAACCACCGAGGGCGTCTTGCAAGATACGGGTCAGTTTGGAGTTCCGATACGGTATCCTCTGCTTTCCGGCGTTAAGATCTCGTACAACCTGACCCAGAACACTTAGTGATTTATTTATGGCCGACGACTCCGCCATTCTAGAGGGATCGTTGCCTGTCAACTATGATGATGCATTTCAGTACCAAAGAAGCGGAGACAAGTATAAAAACACTAACCTTATTGTTCTCGGAACCAGCCAAGTCGACGAGATTCATCTTGCCGGTGATGGCTGTCCAAGGCATCGTCAGTATGAGCAGAAGACAACTAACAATTACGACTTGCTTCGGTCACCATCTGTCATGGTAACCTCTATAGTGAGGACTGCGTGCGAACGAGAAGAAGCATGATTCAATTTAGTCGCTCCGACCGAGCGATTGTTTGTTGCTCGCCTAATCAAGTGTAAGCTGACTTTGAAATGACGGTGAGCACGGGCTTACGCATAGATGGTGTCGAACTCCTGAACAGATGACAAGGGGCAGGTAGAGAGGTTGGCGACAAAGACCATTCCCGCGTGATTCTCTCGGACTGGCAGTTTGGGAGCCTACGCAGAATGGAGATATCAGTACGGCGCAGGGATGTCTCCGGGATAAACATACGTTCTCGCGAGTAACTAAAAGGTCATAAACATCGTCCTTGTATATTTCCATATATGAAACGGACAATTGGATATCATCTCGATTCATTTGGGCCTTGCGTTCAAATAAGGACTAGGCAGGTATCAGACTCAAACAGGAGAAAGGTAACGATGACACGCACTCTGACAACACGGGGAATGACACCTGGCTGTGACTTTGTGCCCTGCATCGTATGTGTTTTGCCCGAGGAGGTAACGCCATATGCAAAGATGGTGACAGTCTACGCATCATCAGCACTGGAGACACCGCATCTCTTTCAACACTCACCATGCCACTATACACAGTGTCCACCAACGGTTCAACATCATTCTTATATATCTCTTCCTGGGCTGAGGCCTGACCATAACAGCTCGAAAACCTGCGTAAATGACGGTTAAAAGTTCTGCAATGTTATACGAGGAATGAGCTGACTTGAACTTGAATGTTTCCGCCGGGTTGGCGGGGTTGGGTACGGCGACATAGCTCTCTCCTGACGAGTGGCAGACTTGGACGCCGTCGTCGTCAATCTCGCCATCAATGCGAGGCCGTAGACGAGCTGCTATCCTGATGCGCTGGCCGTCGCTCATCGAGGCGGAGGGGCGGCAGAGGTGGTGGTCGAAATCAACAGTTCCGCCCTGAGACTTGCCTTATTCGGTCCACGCGTTCTGATCACGTGGCTCCATGTTCTTTAACTCCCACGAAAAGGTTAAATAGGTACTGTTGCTTTCCTATATCCTCTCAACTGTTCAATTTTCATCCACCCAGACTCTCCTCATGCTACCTTCGGCATCTGAATTCAGCTTTCACCAGTTTTCTAGTACTCACTCTAGCACTCACTGGCAAGAATTCAATCCCCCTTGGAATGATTGCCCTCTTACCTCTCAAGATATCTATTTTCGTACGCTCGTGTGCGGTGCAGTCCTGGACTTGTATACACGTCAAAGTATCGCAGCTGTTATATCTCGCTGAGGCGCCTCATAACTTGGTCTCTCGTTGTACAATCCCTTGGAAGGTAGAGTGAAACTAGGCGCCTCCCAATGACAAGGGATACCACCGAGGCGAGAAGGGAAACATACTTTGCTGTCCTCGGCACCAAGATATACTGGCTCCATCCTCGGCCAGATGCATATCAAAGTATTCTCTGCGCTCGTCATTTGACCTCCCAGGCCTCCTACTAAGCTGGGTTCTCTAATTCTCACACCCCCACTCTCTTACCATCATGTCCTCAGGCGGTGTCCCAGCTGCACTGTCCAACGTCCCGCCCTCTCGGTCTGCTCTCGACCTCTTCTCATTGACCAACCGCGTCGCCATGATCACTGGCGGCCACCGCGGTATCGGTCTCGAAATAGCTTTGGCCTTCGCCGAAGCGGGCGCTATCGTCTACTGCATCGACCTCCCGGACACGCCCGACGGCAACTGGCTCAAGGTTCAGAAATTCGCTGGGGATCTGCCCGGTGAGCCCAAGGGCCGTCTCGAGTACGCCTCTGCGGATGTTACAAACCAGAAGACCATCTGGGCGGTGGCACAGGATATCGGCAATAAGGAGGGCCGTCTCGATATATGCGTGTGTAGTGCGGGGATTCTGCGGCACGCTGACTGCTTGGAGTATCCGGCGGAGGAGTTTCAAGAGGCAAGACTCCGAACTTGGGAGTTCAAAGTGCGCACGGACGCTGACCACAGAAAGTTTAGCTCATGAGAGTGAATGTCGATGGCGTCCTCTTCTCCGCTCAGGCTGCAGGTCGACAAATGAAACACTTCAACTCGCCGGGGAGCATAATACTCATCGCAAGTATGAGCGGAACTATTACCAATCCCGTACGTCGACGCGCTCTGTCGGGACTAAAATTAACGGAATACAGCACCAACCATGGGTCGCGTACAACACCAGTAAATCCGCCGTCCTGCAGATGGCGCGCTCAATGGCCTGCGAACTTGGACCAGCGAAGATTCGCGTCAACACCATCAGCCCAGGCTACATTTACACCGAGTCCGTCAACTCAAGTTCCCATATATCAACTGACAGAAATCTTACTGACAGTATGACGCGCGCGTTCCTTGAGCCTCAGCCGGAGCTTATGAAGCTATGGCAAGCTCAGAATCCTCTGGGCCGTCTTGGGGCCCCCGGCGAGCTTCGTGGCGTTGCCTTGTGGCTCGCTAGTGATGCATCAAGCTTCTGTACTGGCAGCGAGTAAGTCCTCGTAAATGCCGGTGTAGATACCCACTCATGTTGACATCCTACTTATACAGTATTATTGTCGATGGTGGGCAGACTGCGTGGTAGAAGTATTGAATACCAAGAAGTAAAAATCAACCTGTATTCATTTGTCTGTATGCTTCGGACGTTCGACTTCGAGTTGTATCCTTGGGCGATCCCGCTGTTGGCAGTTTCGAATACCTATCGAAAGAGTATCAGTTGCCAACATGCATACATTTATCGAGCTTCCTGGACGGGTCACGGAGTGTTTTAACCGAACGTTTATTTCAGGAACTGTGCTTGAAGCTTGAAGAACAGTGATCAAGATCGGAAACAAGAACATAGAACGACATCGAGCGCACATTCCGCGTGTACGGCCCGCGACGGGCTTCAACCCGCGTCCGTTCAAGATTGTCGGGGGTGGAGAATTGCTGTTGAAGGTCCAGAGTAGAACGTCTCGGGGGAGAGCTTTGAAAGAGAAACAATGATGACAATAGCTGATGCATCTAGTCCCCGTATTATGATGCGTCCAGTGCATGTTTCATACTTTCTGCGAAGCGAGGCATGAAATACTCGAGTTCAAAGCGAACCCATCCGATTAAGAGGAGCTTATGCGAAGCGAGGGCCGAGCAGAAAGAAAGAAAGATAACCAGAAGTGCCTGCAGTAAAGCAATCCGGACCCGACAAGAACGAGCATTCAATTCCAGAAGAGTCCTTCCCGCAAAAGCAGCCTTGATTACCTGCCGATAATCCCATAAGCTGGTGAAGAGATACGGATTCACCCTTTGTACGCACAAAAGAGTGTTGGTGAGCAGAAGACAGTCCAGTCAACTTTGTGTGCTGTACGTGGCTATGAAAATGGAAAAATGAGTACGGCTATTGACTCTAAAATTTACAACGATCTTACCGCCCGTCGCGAACGTAGGCATAGTCGTAATAGATAGTCCACGTCCTCCAAACCACGACAGCAGAACTGCATGTCTAGGGTAAGAAAAGTTCGATCATGTACTATGCAGGAATAAAAACTCACAGCGGTACGCCGCAGAATCATGCATGGTATAGGGAAAGCCATGCGAACTCCGCCGCGAGCTCCATAGCAGGAAACCGGACAGTAAAGAACATCGTATGGAGATAAACGTGCACTGTTGATATAACGAGCATGAGAGCGCAGCGAGGGTCTGAGTTGCGTAGGCCACTGTGCCTTGAGTAGCTGACCAGCCTTCACATGAGTAGAACGAGCCTGGAGATGAGCATGGTTATTGCAGTGATACCTGTAGTGTTGTGTGCGAGTTAGGGTCCCATAGAGCACAGATAGATCGAGAAATGCACCATAAGCCCCACCCTCGACGCTAACCTGGATGACTGATCAAACCGCGTCGTCCTAGTTGGTATTATTAGGTTCGGTAGTCCACGGACTGTTGAGAGCGTGTGCAGTGTTCTTGGAAAGAGCATTCGGGTGTCCGACAGTTTCGTAGACGTATACTGTCAATTTACGGCAATAAACGCGAATCGATGCCCGTTTCTGAGCTGACTTTGACCTGTAGTTCATTATCTTCATTGTGGATCACAAAAGCGCGAAGAAACCTCTGAGATAGACCTGCATTAGCGAAGAATCGCTGAGGAACCAGCGACATCATGCGGCAGAGGCGCGCTGTGCCGCCAATCATGTTGGGTAATCGGCTTAGGTGCGGGATCTAACACTGACAGTTAGTATGTTAGAGAATAGACAGAGCAAACCGTACTTTGCTGCATGAATTCAGGTCTCCTTAGATGAATATCAATGGTGCAGTCTGTGAATGACAACCAAAGCTCTCGGCGGCCTGCAGCTGAACAGTTCATGATCTCCAGGCCTGATGTGATGCGTAAAATGTGCAGGGGCAGGAGAGATGTAATGGAGACCACTGTTAGGTCTCGAAGGAAAATTGGTTGTGCTGAGTTCAAAGCCGAGCAATGGCATGGCAGTGGGAAACAAGACGCGTCCTGATCACGTGCGACGGCGTGTTTTTTACAAGTAGCTAGCGTCTGGCGTTGATGCTCTCTATTCGCGACGCTTGACCCCAGTGACTACTTATCTGACTCTGACACTCTGCTCCCTATCTGCACACTGGTATGCCTACTCTCCAGACGCTGGGACTGAGATGCTGCGCGGTCATTTTTCCAATCTCTTTCGCCATCGTTTGACGAGCAAATAGACATCAGCGGCTCGCTCGATCCACATGGGGTCCACGAGGTGGACGCCGAAAATGTTGTCAGCGACAGGAACTGACAGCAACCTCTTCAAGACCTTTCCCAATGGCTTGAAATGACACGTGGGAGTCTTCCTTGAGTGCTAACCTAGTACGCCGTTTTTGTATCCCCTTTGTCTTACGCCAGCACGTACCTTCTTAATCACGACGTCAAACGTCTCTTCGCCACCCGGTGTTGACGACTATAGGAGCTCTCTCGCCACTAGCGGCGCCATTCCAACTAGCCGCCGCTCCATCAGAAGGTCTCTTGATCGTATAAAATAGAGAAGTAGAGGAAAAGGTCGAGCGCCTCTTGCCTTGTCGTGGGACAACCCGGACTCGGTGAATTTTCGACACATACTTCCCTGTTAAACTTGGCTAATGATATTTTGATAGGCAAAAGCGTCTGGTTATTGTTTTTCTCCTCAAGAAGCTGCTGTGCGACTCTCAGCCTGTCCTGCTCCCCGTCAACGATGAATACGACCTGTTCTTTTGCACAAGCGGGGCACGCAAGCCACTTCTTGTCACTGCAATATCCGCCTTTTTGGCACCATTCGTTGATTCGGGCGATGCACGCTCCGTCAGCGTGCCTCTTCACATCCGGAAAACTAGGGTCTCTATCATTGTACAGGTTTGTTTACGACGGAAAGAACATCTGCATTTCTGCATTGGCTTCGCTCTCTACCGCCTATTTCATGCGCCTCCATCTCTGAAGGAATACACAGCGCTAACGTTCCATAGATGGTTTACCCGATTATTGCGATCGTTCTATCATTATGCGGATTACGGCCCATCCAGTCGACTTGCACTTCGTAAATATGGAAATCTCCAGGCGCACCCAGAAGATTGTCGTTCAGATCAAGTCTATGGACTATCACGAAATAGAGGTCCAACCCAAACGAGTGAGATTTCACGATACTACTCTGTGCTGTAGAGCTTGTTGTTCGTGCCAAGTCCGTGTTGTAACTCAAGTCTACGAATCAAGAGCTGAATTGGTTGGGGCCATGCCTGTGCCGGCGGCATCTGCCTTCCTTTGTTGACACCCACCACCACCCACCATGTCTTTTCTACATTGCCTCAGGCTAATCCTGATGATTCAACGACAGTGACTGCTGACGCCAGCATCAGAGACACGAATAATGAAAGCTATTGGGCTGAAATCGCGCTGTACAAACTCCCTAGTGTCGACGACGATCTCGTGGAGCCACCTCACCCGCATTTGACTCATTTCCCACATCTGCGCTCCCACACCCATCAGGTCATATATATAGCGTACCCTAATTTGCGTGGGTGAAACTACCAAGACTTTGTTCCGCTGCGTCTCACGCTGGAATCGGGTCCTGGAGTCTTGACCTCCTCTCGAGAACTCGTCCTGCACAGATAACGCGTCGTCTCTCGATCTCAGGTTATAGAGGTTCATTCTCGTACCACTACTTTGTCTTCGCTCAAGCTTTTACTGATATAGTCGATGGAATTGGTGAACGCGGTAAATATCATCACAGCGAAACGACAAGTATCCGAATCACATTTCTTCGCCACCCGACATAGCATATATTCACTCCCAAGGATCGCCAATGATCCATCCTGGGCTTAAAGTCGTTGTAACGTCCGAATACATTGAGTAGATGGTTTATCCTCGAATACTTACCTCTCTCGAGTCTTCTTGCCAGGTTAACTTTTGTTTATCTCTTTATGCTTGAAACGGCGCTCACTCGCGTTCCTAGTAGCTCCTTCGTTTGAACTTGGTCTCAAAACGTTGCACTGTATTCGCCTTACGAAATCTCGCACCTCGGGCATGGCCCGGTTCGTGTACGCCTTTAGTGGGCCATGGCACTCTATGCGCTCTGCCTTCGAGACCAGGCCCCTCGGTGGATGTAAAGCATATTCAATGCAAGGCTGAGTATTTAGGCCTCCCTTTCACACCTGGGGCTTCGTGGTATGAGGTGAATTGAGTTTACAGAAGCCAAACTGAGGCTCTGCTGCTTGACAGGAAATCCCTGATTAAGATCAGCTCCATCCATCCCTCCCAACGTTGCACAAGGATACCCCGTTGTTCTGCGACGCGATTACCTTTGGGACTCGGTGGTAAATGTACTTTCCTCTTTTGATCATGGCCCACCTGCAACTGAATGGGCATTGGGCACTTCTCTTCCCTGCTGTGCTTCGAACGATGGGCAGGTACATGTGCTTAGTAATCCGGATACTGGCCCTTCCCGCGGAAGCAAAAGCCCCCCAAGGTCCTCGAGACAGTTGTTCTTTTGACGGGGACGGGGTTCACTTCGCAAGCCGGATTCTAGAGGAGGAGAGATAGCGATATCGCATTACGAGCTTCTGTCTATGGGAGATGTTCCGCGGTGAGACGTCTGGCCCGCGACACTATGGGAGTCCTAGTCATCTGAGAATCTTCAGAGAAAACATAATAAGGTTAAGGTGACTTGCGAACCACATCTCATGATCTCTCCCATCAGATTCCGACCCTTGTCAGACCCTACCCAAGGACCGGGTTCGCAATTTCTTATTCCAAATAGCAAAATCAGAGGTGACGACATCGGTAATAACCACGAGCAGTCAACGGAGTGAAGACGCGTCTTTAGAAAGCGAGAATGGTCATTGAACGTCAGAAGGCAAGAGGCGCTGTTCTCCGACGCCTTCGAATGCTGTTCGCACATTGTGAGAGGCGGATTCGCTACGTATCAAGAGCGTTTTCCTCCGTCTTCTAATTTCCGTTTACACCGAGATCGAGATCTTCCCGCCATGTGCGTGTCCGAAATAGGTACCGGTGTGGTAAGTTGACGTGGGAGAAAGGTACTTTGTAACTGATCCACCCATTTTGATTTCCCATCTTTCTCCCTCTTGCTTCCCGACCACCAACAGCACCCTCCCCTCTTGTCCTCCCAGGTCCTCCGTCACCCGAGATTCCGTTTTCATGGCGTCTGGAGCAATCTATAACGTACGTGCTGGTGTCCCCGGAAATGTCAGTGTGCTGTTGAAATTATCTTGTCGATAAATCAGCTTATTTCGCCTCATTTCGAACCAACCTCTGTATCTTGTGCTAACATTCAGTCCAGCACCGGAGTCTCCAGCCGTCCGGCCCGCCTGCGGCGGGGCCCAGCCAGCCTCACAATCCACATACCCGCCTCTCAGAGTCTTTCGAGGTTATTAAACAGGAATTTGACCAGCTCGCTACCGACCTCAATGTGATGCGGAAGCAGCGTGACGAGTACGAGTCTAAAAGTGGGTCGCCTAGTTGATTGGACCTTCTTTTTCCTGTCGATCCTAATCGGAACCATTAGTGTCATCTCAAGTTAACGAGTTGAACATTATCCGACAATCCCTCTACGAGCTGGAAAATCAGCACACCAAGATTCAGGCGCAGTACGAAGAGGAATTGGGTCGCGTCAGGTCTGAACTTCTCGCCGTACGACAGAATATGCCTTCTGCTCCTGGTCCTGCTCCCCATTCCATGATTGGCCCGGGTTCCTCCTCTGCGCTTCCTCTATCTACTCCTGGGCCACCTCCCCCATCATCACATTCGTCGTACGGCGGCGACGCGTTCTATCGCGACAGGGACAGGCTCGAGCGGCTTGACCGTGACGGACGAATGGGCGACAGAGACCGCGACCGCGAGCGGGATGTTAGAGATCGAGAGCGGGATAGAGAGCGCGATCGCATCTTTGACCAGAGAGATGCGAAGCGACTCAAAATGGATCGTACGGGGAAGTCTGATCGTCCAGGTCTGTAGTACCTCTTCACACCTTACCAGTTCCTTTTTAGTTTACAGCTTCATAATGTAGAACACTTCAGTCCCCCAATGGGTCCTTTATCAAAGCCGCCGCTGGTAGGGGGCCCTGCTCCCGGCACCGTGTCATCCCCGCAATCTCAAATTGCGCCACCACCCTTTCCCACCCCGGGTCCTAGTACCGGTCCTGCTCTTCCGCCAATGTCCGACCAGGCCAACAGTAGTTTCCTTGATGATCTGGATCCACACACCATGCCCCCGGAGCTAAAGAAGGAAGGTCCCGACTGGTTCGCAGTCTTTAATCCCAAGATTAAGCGGACGCTTGACATAAGCTTGGTTCACACCCTTATGCACGCAACGTATGTCAGAAGTCACTACCAACAATAAGCAAATTCACTGATGCCTGCGTCGAACTAGTGTTGTCTGCTGTGTCCAGTTCTCTGCCGACGGCAAGTATCTCGCGACAGGGTGCAATCGCACGGCCCAGATTTACGATGTGAAAACCGGGCAAAAGACGTGGTATGTCCGTCCTTGCTGATCGCTTTCGTCTCTGACATCGTCTATATAGTGTTCTGATTGACGAGGCAGCTGGAACTACCGGCGACCTATACATCCGTAGCGTTCGCTTTAGTCCAGACGGAAAGTATCTCGCCACAGGAGCAGAGGATAAACAAATCAGAGTGGGTGATCTCATCTTCCGGATCGAGCTTCAAACCCTTAACTCGTCATCTCTAGATCTGGGACATCGCTAAGAAACGCATTCGCAATGTTTTCGATGGCCACCAACAGGAGATCTACTCTCTTGACTTTTCCGCGGACGGGAGTTTAATTGTTTCGGGCTCGGGCGACAAGACCGCGCGTATATGGAACATGGAAACTGGCAAGGTCCAAGTCTTGACCATATCCGACTCTGACCATATGACCAACGACGCGGGAGTGACGAGTGTCGCGATCAGTCCGAATGGACAGCTTGTGGCGGCGGGGAGCCTGGACACGGTGGTGCGCATATGGGATGTGGCGACCGGCAAGCTGTTGGAAAAACTGCGAGGTCATCGGGATAGTGTATACAGCGTCGTATTCACTCCAGACTCCAAGGGAATCGTTAGCGGCAGTCTTGACAAGACGCTCAAGTACTGGGATGTCTCCGCGCTTATGCTGAGAAAGGAACTGGATAGGCCGAGTCCATGCACGATGAACTTTTCAGGGCACAAGGTACGGGACGTGTCGATTTGGAGCCGATCTGGATCTTACACGATCGACAGGATTATGTTCTCTCCGTGGCGGTCTCGCACGATGGAAAGTGGGTCGTGTCTGGTTCGAAGGATCGTGGCGTGCAGTTCTGGGACTCTCAGACTGCTACCGTTCAGTGTATGTTGCAGGGCCACAAAAACTCGGGTAAGCTCTAGCGTCGACATCCCTTCATTCTCGTTGACTCTTTGCAGTCATCTCTATAGATCTCAATCCTACCACCAATCTTTTAGCGACGGGAAGCGGCGACAATCTCGCGCGGATATGTGAGTTTTGAGGTCATACATACTTTTCTTTACTCACGTCTTGTTTCACAGGGAGTTATAACACTATTTAAGTATACCCCATTTTGTTATACGATGTGTATCTGTAAGTATATTATGTATTCATTCTTGTATCAGCCACCCACACGAGTACCGTTCTTGTCCGTGCATTGCCACCAGACACTACACTTGGGGTAAAGCCCGTCGGGCTCATTGCCTGCATCCTTGAGCAAAAGAGCGACAACGCCGTGGGCAGGAACATCGGCAGCCGTGAAGTTGCGCACCGCCGTTCCGTTGTCTGTGTGCGTCCAGAGATCCTGTTGGGATCAATTAGTATTGCATTGTAGCGGGCACGCCACTAACCCTAACGGAGTACTGGCGCCCAGCACGGATCCAAGGAGATTCGGTGAGATTGAAGAACAAAGTAGATGGCTCGTTGAGCGTGTTCAACTGAGATGGTGATGATAATGAATGCTATCTGATAGGTGTAAACAAGTACTCACGAGCATGAAGACCGTTCCGTCTTGCGTGGGTCCGCTCCAGTACTGCGCTGGAAAGTCGCTATCGCTAGTCCAATCCGGCTAGTGCTCCACTCAGTACCGAACCAATTACTTGAGAGACGAATCACTGACATTCAATCCCCAGCGGAACGGCGAGATGGACGTCCCAACGACAGGATCTTGATTGATCGCGAGAATCTCCTTGTTCTTGAGGATGCTCAGTGTTTCGTTGGTGATCGCGGAAAGCTGTAACCGTGAACGTCAAGGGCTGATCTCGCGGGGAGATGCGGGATGGAACATTTAGTTACATTTGTTCCAATCTGTAAAGATTGGTTTGGGGGAGGTAAGCCGAGGGGAACTGCCACATACGAGTAGAGGCGACTTCATGAGCGCCCATGCCGTAAAGTGAGACTTGGACTCGTCGTAAGTGAGATTTCCGTTCCCGCTATAAGGTGATCACCGTTCGTCACAGCTCGCTCGAGAGGTGGCACTAACTTACAGTTGAAGCTAAGCGGGAATCAGCATCTCGCGGGTCCTAGCAAGCGATCTGACGTACCATATCAAGATCATTCCGACCACTGAAGTCTGTTGCTTGTGTAAGGAATGAGTTGCTGCGTAGTACATACTTGTGAAGATCAACTTGATATTGAAGAGGAGACAAGGACTGACAAGTTGATGATATTCGCAAGTGAGTTCCAAACAGGCGCGATGTCGCCGGTCGTCTGATAATATAGTTGTAACGTGAAGGAAGGGTTTTACCATCGAGGAATGGGACGTACTCTCCAACTCTGTCCAAATTGTTTCCCCCAACTAATGATGTACCCTTATCAGCCTCCGCTGAAAACAAATAGAACCGCACGTACAGCCAGACCTGGCTCTATAATCATAATTATTGCTGATGAGCCGTAGAAGTGGATACGAGATAACATGACGCGTACCCAACCCCATTCACAGAGCGATAGCAGCATGGGAGCGCCACCCGAAGACTTGTGAACCTTTTCAACAGCATCAGCCATACGCTTGTATCCTGCGCGGAGACTCAGGAGGCGTAACAAAAGCAGAAAGAAACACACACGTCCAACGATGCCTTCTCGAGTGATATCATCATATGGAACTTGTCTTGATCATCAGCATTGCCTCTCAAAATAAGCTCGACCAATCTCACTGGCGCAGTTGTCGTATCTAGGAAAGAAGATGAGTACCGTGAGTATCCCCGAGAGAAGGAGTGCATACTTCAGATAATCAAAGCCCCAGTCATGGAACGTTTTCAGGTCCCTTAGTTCGTTCGAGTAGGAGCCGGGGTATCCGCCGCACGTGAACCATCCAGAGTCGCTGTACTTGATTGATGCCAAGTTAGCTTCCGAAGCTCAAACAAGACAGCTCGCGCATTACAATTCCCGTTTTACTGCACGCGCATCATTAGCCTAACTGAACGGCCAACAGGAAATCGCACTAACAAGCCCAGAGCATGGATTTTGTCTGTGAGAGTCTTCATGCCGCTCTTAAAGCGCACAGTGTCTGTGGTACTAGGATTAACAGCGCGTCCGTCAGGCAGAAGACCAGGAGATGTGACCTGCGATAATATCGCCACTAGCACTTCGGTTCTTTTCAGCATAACAGTCGTCGATGTTAACGTAGTTGTATCCAGCATCCTAGGGAATATGTTCAGCATAAGCATGACAGGCGTCTCGAGCACAGAATGGACCTGTAAACCGAGAGATTTCATCAATTGCGCGGTGTCTACGATAAGGTCCTCGTTAATATTGCACTGTAATGTCGGATTATTATTTCCACAACCGCCTCCCTAGAGCAAAGCTTACTTGATACGCGTTCCACGCTGCAAGGTAAATTCAAGTCAGCCAAGGTTCAACTCCGCCTTCGAACTGACTGTGATAACCGAGAACTATTGATATCAAGGTGAGTTGCGTTCAGGATCACATTGAAAAACGAACCAGGAAGACGGCCAACACCGTTGTCTAGGGCCCTCGCACCCCAAATCGCACCCAAGAGCCAAACGCTAAGGAGCATAGCTGTCATATGCGCGCGCTCTCCTAGTGTTACTGCAGTTATATGCACAAGAGACGGCCCGTTTCATGTCCTTGTGATCGTCATCGAATGAACACCGTTTCTCCGACACTCTCCCGATATTCCAACGCGCATCCAACGGAACCGACTAGCGGAGAGGTCACGCACTGCACCGTAGCCCTGGCGGAAAGTACGGAACGCTAAAGCGTGAGTCGAAAAGGTGCTCTATTGGTCAACCACTTGGCAGCCTTGTGACGAAACATGATTTGGAAAGGCCTGGGAGAACAGAAGAATACAGAGTTACTTGGTATGCTGAAAACCAGAGGAACGGTAGTCGTAGGGGTGTGGGTTAACGAACCCAAGACAGTAGCAGGTAAATGGAAATTCAGACCTGGAAGAAGGCGGATGGAGCTGAGTTGGATATTCGCCAGCTCAAGACCACGAATAAGTGATATCATGATAGTCTGTGCATCACCGAGAAAAAAGTCGAATTGACTGTCTTGGACGTTACAAAGTTAATATCAATTCACCGCACAGTCCCGCCCACGGACGTAACGAAGAATCACCTCTGGTACATACTTACTCGAAAATGCCGGGATGCTTCTTCGGAGGCGCACCGATCTGAAGCATATTCAAGAAGTCGTGTACAATAGCTGCCGCCGCTCTCGAAGTCATTTCATCGGCTAAGCATATCGTTAGCTTGCCAAATAAAATACAGACAGCGACGAACCTCCATCATATGCAGGCGCCACCTCTACAATATCGGCACCACTGAAAGAAAAGAGGTGTTAGGTAAAGAGCAAACTGCAGGACGGTTACGTACACGAAGTTCAGACCAGAAAGGCCACGAATGATGCGCCTCATCTCCCTTGTCGTCCATCCGCCGACTTCGGGCGTTCCAGCTGAACGGTGTTCAACACCGACAGAACAGGTACATTATCGTGAAGACTTACTCGCTGGTGCAAGGCCAGGATCTACGATATAGGTCAGTCTCAATGCGAATTTATCCAACAAAAAAATGAGACTGACCTATAACATCAATGTCTAAGCTCAGATAAACAGGCGTACTGCCCACGCGCTCCCGTATCCGCTTCACAATGTTCTTAACCCCATAGTCATCGATATCTTCGGCAGCAATGGTTTGGAATCCGACGGACTCGTCCTGTTTGAGGCTTGACCGGTCCTATGCGAGGTCAAACACCGAACCTAGATTCTGGGACTATACTTACGACAGTCTTTTGCCTGATACCGCCGTGGATGCTCGTGTTGGTCATGAGGTTCTCACCGTACGCGACGGCGAAATAAGACCCATGGGTGATACGATCCTGTTCTGTCCGGCCAGTGACATTTCCAGTGTCGAAATGCGAGTCAAAGTGTATAACGGAGATCGGTCCGTATACTTTGTAGAGCGCGCGTAATATGGGGAGCACCTGCACAGGAGTAAGACCGGATTCAAGAAAAAAGGAGGATTGACGAACGATAGTATGGTCCCCGCCTAGTGTCACGATCTGTGGGTGCTCCTTGCCGTCCAGCGCCATTTTGGATGTCATCTGGCGATACTTGGACGAGGTTCCGCCTTTCACCGGTCGGCTAAGAAGCGTGGAATACGCGACTTCCATCTGTTCTATAGCTTTTGCGTTGTCGAACTGGGTAACAGGAACCTAGGACGCGCTAGTCAGTACAGCAAACAGCGCGCGTAGGCAACGGGATATCCTACATCTCCGCAATCCACCATTGTCCGTCCATAGTCAGACGGCGAGCTACCCCATGCGAGCGTATATCCCGCCCTGCCTGAGCCCGTCCGGATGGACTGCGGTCCAAATCGCGCCCCGGGGCGGTACGACGTGGTCGTGTCGAACGGCATCCCGAGGATGGCGATATCGTACGGCTGAGATGAGTCCTCTAAACACCTGGCATATGGCAGGTGCATGAAGCTGTTGGGCCCGGTGAAGGCAAGGTCCTTCTGAGGACCAAAGCGCCGTGTCCATTCCTCGTTGGAGATGTCGAGGAAGTCGCCGGAATGCGCGTACACGCTGGTCGTCGCGAGTAGGAATAGAGACAGCAGCATTTGGTACGGGCGAGAGAGACGATATCTCGGCCTTTATCATGATGTGAATGGCATGATAAGCAGGACAAGAGATAACGAGAGGGCAGGCATATGTCGCCGACTACCAGGGTCCAATAATGGATAAGTCTTTTGTCTTTGGCATGGTGGGCGACGATGAGCTCGCACCATGTTTATAGGTGGTGATCTGTGGTGATGAGTGGAGAGTGGAGGCAAGCCCTGCAACTTGCTTCCGCACTCTCATCACCTTCATGTCATATGCCCCTTTCCGCAATGCCGCGTCGTCGCACAGCGTGGTGACGAGGACCTACATGCCTCCCTTCTTAGGCCAGGAATACAAGCCCATTGGCAGCCCTCGCTAAGCGCGGCCCATTCGTCTTGTTCACCCGCCTTGTTCTCGCAACGCTCTCTTTGATTCTGAAGAAAGTCACTCCTTGACTGTCAGCTTCGATGTTCAACCTTGTTCAACTATAGTAAGTGTCTGCTCTTTGTCAAAGTGACCTCAATGTCATGCACCCACTAGCTCTATAATGCGGCTCCAAATTCCGCTCTAGAGAGCTGTCTATCCATCACCAAGCGAGCATCCTATATTCCCCCGTCACCTAAAGAACGACTTCACGAACAACTCTTAACTTCATCCCAGTCCTTGGAAATCCTTTCTACGCGTTGCCTACCCTCGCATGACACCAGGTGCGCTTCCCTCGTACTTGCCGAGTTCGTCATCTTGGATGGACGTGGTGTTCGTGTTTCTGCGACGCTCTGCCGCCACCACAGGCCGCCAATCAATATTTAAACTCTCCGTTTCATCATGAGACAGCTCGTCGCGCCGTCAACGTAGTCAACGGTAAAGCTCACATTCATTTCTCTACATGCAACAATACCCTACTACAAATTCAATAGAAGTAAAGTACATGGATTGTTCAGAGCCCAAATTTGCCAAAAATATCTACAAGCGAATTAACGATAGTCAACTGCGATGGATACAGCGTCGAGTTCCGCAAAGCGCTTTCAAAGCTTGCTAGTTTTGCAATGTCGGATTCCTTTCGAGACATGTCGCCGGTTATATCGATGTGCACACGACTGAATGCACATTTCTGGACTCCACGGGCAAGGTATCGTACCAGTTTGGTATTGCCCTCACTGTTCGAGGCCCATACAGCCATGTCGCAGATCTTCAGCTGCAGAGAACGCAGACGGGGAGCGGCCTGAGGCATTGATATGATATCTGCGATGAAATGGGTGCACAACTCCATCGTCCATGAAGAGGTCGTCTGGAAGGTCAGGGCTTCGACGGAGGCTAGGGCGAGGAGGATGGCAGTGAAATCGATGGTCGACGTGTCTGAAAGCTTAGCGTCAACCTTCTTGAGCTCAGTGCACGACGATCGGCGACAAAAGTCGGCAACAACGTTGGCCGACTCCTGGGATGTTATCGGGGGCAGCGAAAGGTGCGTGAGGTCCGGACATTGAAGATGGGAGAGCACGGCGGGTTGTACAAGCTCCAGAATGCGTACGTGGTGCTTAAGAATGGGTGTACCAGGCGGTAGCGCAAATTTGGCTCTGTCAGCGATGCGGTATGCGTCCGATTCAACCAAAGTTTGAAGACGCGGGCATGCCTCCAGTAAGCGATAGCACCCCGGATGAGGCGAGTCGTCCGATGCTAACAGCCCGTCCGAGATTATTTTCAGGTACGTCAGTTGAGCCCAGGGGAATGCAATCGTCGAGGGAGCACGGAAAGTTAAAGAAGATACAACGGGGGTTTCGAACGTTAGGCGTCTAAGTTGACGCGCATTAGCGAACTTCTGAAGGACATCCTCTGTATACGGGTGTCGGTAAGCCATGGAAGGAAACTGTTGGACGGAAAGACTATGCAGGATCTCGAGGCGGCCTACTTCGAAATTAGGCAAGGCAGCATCTAGGTTACTGCTTGCGATGAGGGTTACATCCTTCCAACGATGCGACTGCTCAATGAGCTCCGCAAGCGGTATCTGGCTTGACGGAATCCCTTCGGATGCCTCGAGCGCAAACGTCAGCGGCTCATGTTTCGACAAGCTAAGATGCTTGACGACCTCCAAAGGAAGAGCGCGATCTTCACGATGGACCATGGGGGGCGGCGGAATGAACCTAGGACCACCGCGGCTCGGCCTGATGTTGAAGGAAGACCACAGGCACGGAAGAGAGAGAGCGATGTTTCTCCAGTACTGACAGACGGTCAGGAGATTCCATGGCGCCGTGTCCGAAAGGGCTGGCAAGACAACACGCTCATCGCCCACGAGTAGGCTGAAGATTTGGGAGATGATTTCAGGGGGAAGGGAGTGGACTGGAGGGAAGATGGCTACGTGGGCGTCTCGGAAGGCCTGGATAGCAGCATGAGTCTGCCGCACCGAGCGTAATTCTTCTGCTAAGTCCCAACTTCTGGCATCTAGCTTGCGGAGTTCCTTATCGATGACTGTAGCGATGAAAGACTTTAGCTCGGCTCGCAGGACCGCGTCTTGGGGTGCTCCTGTGAACGCAACCGTTTTACCAAGAAACATGGCATAAGGACTGCTGGACATGAGGGGACTTCTGCAGGTTGCGTCACTTTCGGCGTTCAATGCATACAGACCCCCCGGCATAGAAAGAGGTGTGTCGAGTGGCATTGCAGGTGTTGAGTGGAAACTTGAGAATATTGAGCAATAAGGTAGGAAGGAAGATTAACTGAGTGGCTATACCTTTGATGAGGATGATGGAGAAGATGGAAGGAACTGCTACGATTGCAGAACTGTATTTATATCATTTCGGAGGAGGCCAAAGTGTTGGGTCAAAGTGCGCCGAGTGATGGCCCGCCGCGCATTGACCGTCCAAGTGCAGGTCCAATGTTGTAGCCAAGAGTCTGATAACAATTATAGCGGTTTGTGGGATGGTGATGGGACCAGCGCCTGGACGAACATTAACTGACGTTAACGTTCACAGTAAAGTACGCCTCTATTGGGTTCCGTGCAAGTTGCGTGGCTAAATTCTGGTGTCAGCAGATATGTTGATACAGACGGGAGCGCTCTGTACGAGCTGCGGATTCAGTGCAACGTCGGCTATTGTCGATTCGTCCTGCAGCTGAATGTACTGTGTTCGGGGCATATGCCACCGAGCGGCACATCTTCATGTATTCCAGGCCCGCGTCGCTGCGTTAAAAACTCACCAAAGCCTTCTGTGCGAAGATATTACGCGCCTCGATTCTTCAGAAGCGAGAGGACATCAATCTCCTCTTCAGGACCTTACCAACATTCCCGGCATTCTGAGACCTAGCGGTAACTGTGATCGTAAAAAGGCAGCAGAATCAGGAGATTAATGTCGCGTCAGTACCGTTCAGCCATGAACGCACCAGTCGCAGACCCAAGAACATGAAAAAGCACGATGCGTGGCTGTGCTTCGGTGTTTGTGTCGATCGCGCTCAGGCGGGGGCAAATTTGCTACTTGCTTCCGACGTCCATCGGCCTCTTAAATTTCTGTTTCCTGGCGAGACCGCTCGATATCATATCTACCGTTGCTGTACATTGCCGACTGGGTTGGCCATGTCCAGCTCACGCGTCTGTAGACCCGGAGAATGGACAACCGCGTTCAGCTCCAGCAGTGCTATCTCTACCTTTGAGCTCTCACACTACGGGCCATTCACAGCTCGACACTACCTCAACCAACAAGCCTGTTGCGCTGGCTGAACTCGGACAACGGGTTACGCGTTACGCTCCGGACCGAAGCCCGTTCTGATTCGCGCAGCATCAATGTTGGTGTTTGACATTGCCGCTCATGAATTCAATCATCACGCAGCATGTAGCAACTTTTTGATCCACTGATCTTTGATCTTGCCAACATTGCACCGTAGGCGCAGCTAGCGCTTGATTACATGTTCTTCCTTTCGACTGTCAGTGCGCCATGTCGAGGTGCGTATTATGGCTCCTTCAAGAGCCGTGTATTGACCTTTAACAGTTCGACTATAATCCTTATATCCAGTGCGTAGCTTCTCGCTTTTATCACCGCCGTTCACTCAAGATCTGTTGGCACTCGATAGAGATAACCGTCGCCGTTGGCCGTTTAGAAGACGTTAACGAAGATCTTTATGGTGAAATCATCTACGGTTCGCGCTTTTATGCCAGGATCAGGCTCGCGCGTAAACCAGATACCCAAGATTGGGAAATGACACGATCTACCATTGAAATGTACGTTGTATTTCATCATTTCGCGTTTACTCGATGAATTGCTCCCAGATCCTTAGAAGAGGAGCCGGATTGCGTCCTTGTCTTTAACCTTCTCCGCGGCGTCGTGAAACTTGGCTCTTCCTATGTGGACGTTGAGCAGATCCCGGACGATTTTATGGGTAAGTTTTCAGCTCTTTACAAGCACCATGAGATGATAACGGTGTTCTTCAGATGATTCATGTGATATCTTGCTCGAGACCGAAGATGTCTCCGCCATGAGATTTGCGTATACACTCAGATATGCACCTCGCGACTTGGTCTCCGAAGCAGAACCCTCCCTCGATGAATTAACATCATGCAAGTGAAACCTGGTGAATGTGCAAGCCTAGCGCTAACATGTTGTCTAGTCATCGCATTATCCGACGATATGTTTACGCTCTTTTTGGAAATGTCTTCCTCCAGAATAGTCCTTCAAGATCTTAATATGGCCGCGCTGGAGGAGATGAAAGCTCGCTGCGCCCGCATCAGTAACCGCATTCGTAGAATGTATGTGTGCACCCTACTGGGCGACATACTAGACGATCGAGTTTTTCTGTTTCCTGTTGGCTGGGAGACGAACGAGGAATCATTCAAAGATTGCATCGACATGCACCAACTTTCTCGGGCCTACTACACCGCAGCTGCGGATGCAATCCTTGAACTCCCTCGAGGAGAGCAACTGCAATATGCCGATTTGATTCGTCACATTCCCGACTCTCATCCTCGAAAATGTCTTTATCTTCTCGGTCTGGCCTGCTCTCTGGCGCAGGATAAAAATCAGAGGGGTCGCGACGAGGTTCTTAGCCGAAGCGCTGATCTCCTCGATGATATACAGCGCCTGCACGTCTTCGATGCAACCGAGATTTTAGAACGACTCGACTATGGCAGTGTTGTCGGCTGGATGTCCGAGGTACATCATCAACGTTTTGCGCGAAGTAGCTCTGTCGTTGATCTCGATCGGGCCATTGACGCGGCCGATAGGTGCCTACAATTGACGGAGGGCGATGTTGGGTTTGCCTCCCAATTGGCGCAGCTGCTTGCCTGGAGGTTTCAGCTCATCGGGGATTGGGATGATGTCGAGAGGGCTTTAGAGCTCACGGCGAAAGGCCAGACTTCCGGAAACCTCTCGCTGCGTCATGGATTGCTTGTGCTATGCTACCAGCACTTCAGATCAAAAAAGTACCTGGATGAGGTTATTGTATCATTCCAAGAGCAGAAACGTCTCTCTCCCCATACCATGGATGCCGCTTCAATTCGGACTCACGCTTTACTCCTCCTGGCGCGCTTCATGGACTCCAGGGATGATTTGGAACTGTTGGAAGAAGTCATCCGTTTGACGAGCGGCGACGTAGAACCCGAGGGCGCCACCGACGTTTTGGCCTTCGAGTTCAGATATATCCAAGGCAGTGCCCTTCGATATCGTTACTACGCCAAGAGAGATACAGAAGACTTGGAGTTGGCGATTACCACACTCAGTGCCGGCTTTGCATGGGCTATAAACGAGTCTCTACCGTCCGCACCCATGTATCTATTCTCTGGACTGGTTCAAGAACTTGCTGACGCATTGTGCGAGCGTGCGGTTCACGTGGACCGTCCCGAAGATGTGCACACCGCCATCGCCTATTTGCGCAATTTCGTCCAGTCTCATCTAGACTCCCCGTTCCCCGGGCCGTATCACCTTCTTCTTGTGGCGTTGATGTGGCTCAAGGCCGCTTCTGCCTTGCCAAGTTCCCAGGAAGAGGCATCGCGTGCCACTCGTTATTCGGCGTTGGCTGCGGCAATGAAGCTATTCCCTCGCATCGCAGGATTTGGCACGTCGCTACTTGCCCGGCAAGCTGCGCTCAGTCAACTCTGGACCCCGGCGATATCCAAAGATCGACGGTATGGTTTTGATGACACGACGCTTGCGCATATACCCAATCTGGCTGTTCGTGTCGCGATCGAGCAGAAGGATTTTGCTAAAGCATTTGAGTGGTTGGAGCAGGGACGCTCGGTGTTGTGGGGGCAGCTGCTACAGCTTCGAATACCGCTCCACGATTTGGCTGTGGTTGACGCGGACCTGGCGAAGGAGATGTCGACGGTCAGGCAACAGCTCATGACGAGTAGCGTGCAAAGCAGCTTTGTCACGTCATCTCCGTACGAGCCTTCGTTCGATGCCTTGGGCCAGACGCACAGGATACTCACACAACAGTGGGAACACTGTCTAGATCGGGCCCGCCAACTGCCCGGCTTTGAGAGCCTCCTACTTCCTAATAAATTCTTCGGCGGGCTGCTGGATCTCACTGTTCGCAACCCCGTCATTGTGATCAATACCAGTCCTCGGGGAGGCGATGCTCTCATTGTCATGAGAGACAAATACATCTTGCATGTTCCTCTTCCTAAAATTACCACTGCAGTCGCGAAACAGCTGGTTTCCACTATGCGATCTGCGCTTGGGGGTGACTTTGCCTTTCGTGCCCCGTCGAGAGCCGCTCATCTAGCACCCTTTAACGGTGACGGGGACCCAGACCGCGTACTGCAAGGTCTATTGGCCTTCCTTTGGTACAACGCGGTACAGCCTATTTTGCAGTTTATGATGCAAGATGTAAGGTCTCCTGTTCTACATTCCACTCTGTCTCACTCCAACTCTAGCCTATGCAGTGTGTCGATATACGTGTATGTCATCAAATACTTTCTTACCATTTCTTGCTCACTTTTCCCGTAGCCTCGAGAAGACGGAGCTCAAACGCGAGTGCATTGGTATACTACGGGAGAGCTCGCTCTTTTGCCTTTCCATGCGGCTGGGGACTATACCAAGGACGAGACGGGATTTCGAGTGTACGATTATGTGATCTCGTCCTATTGCACCAGCCTCACATCTCTGAATCGTAATCGCCCTCAGCCCACGCGCAGTCCCGCAAGCGAAGGAATCCGTATTCTTGCTGTAGCGGCCTCGTCGTCAGTCGGGCAGCTCCCTCTCCCGGCGACACAAGACGAACTGTCCCGCATCCAATACCGCGCGCAGAACACACCCCATTGCAGCTTCCTCGCACTGTCCGAAAAGGCGTGCATCGCCAGCACCGTTCTTGAGGAGATGAAGGCCTCCACATGGGTTCATTTCGCTTGTCATGGCCAGCAAAGCCTCGAGAACCCAGTGGAAAGCGCACTTCTACTCTCCGGCCAAGAGAAGTTGAAACTTTCGGACATTGCAAGGGTCGATCTTCCTGATGCGGAGCTCGCTTTTCTTTCTGCGTGCCAGACGGCGATGGGGGACGACACGCTCCCCGCCGAGTCTCTGCATCTTGCCGCGGGAATGCTGTTGGCGGGATTTCGCGGTGTTATTGCGACGTTGTGGTCGATTCAGGACCGTGATGCGCCGCAGGTGGCGGATGATGTGTATGGGTATTTGTTGAGAGAAAGACTCGGAGATGGTTTTGGAAACAGTGAGGATGAAGCGGCAATCGCGCTACATCAGGCTGTGGGTAGGTTGAGAGATCAAGTGGGCGAGACGTCTTTTCTATCTTGGGTTCCTTGGGTTCATTTTGGTGTATAATAACACTAAATAGTTTCGCTATATGGAATACGACCGGGTCCTACTATAGATTGAATAAAGGTACATAATCATGCTACGGTTTTCTCGGAATAAGGGAGTTGACGATACGACGTGCATTGGCGAACTTTTGGAGAATGCCTTCCGTGTGGGGGAGATAACCGGTATATATGGGAGAGAGTGGTCGGATGGAAAGACTTTGCAGGATTTCGAGTGGGCCTGCTCCAAAATTAGGAAAGGCAACATATAGGTCACCGCTTCTGATGAGAGATACATCCTTCCAACGACTAGATTGCCCAATAAGCTTCACAAGTGTTATCTGAGACAAGGTCGTCTCGGATGCCTCGACAACAAAATTCAGCGGCTCATCTCCCGACAAGCTGAGATGCTTGATGACCTCCACTTTAATAGCGCGAGCTCGAGCTCCACGATGGACCATGGGAGGCGATCGAATCAACGTAGGACCTCTGTCTCGCTGGATGTCGAAGGAAGACCATAGGCACGGAAGAGATAGAGCTATGTTTCTCCAGTACTGACATACAGTCAAGAGGTTCCATGGCGCCGTTGTCCGACGGGCCGGCAAGACAACACGTCCATTGCCCACGACTAGGCCGAAGATTTTGGACATGATTTCAGGGGGAAGGGAGTGGACCGGGGGGAAGATGACGACATGAGCATCTCGAAAGGCTTGAGTCGCGAGCCTCCTGAACCGATCGTAAATCTGCTGCCAAGACCTCAATTCTGGCATCTAGTTTATGGATTTCCTCGTCGATGGTAGCGACGAAGAACTTCAGCTCGGCTCGCAGGACCGCGTCTTGGGGTGTTCCTGTGAAGGCAACCGTATTCCCAAGATACATGGTGTAAGGCGTGCTGGGCAGCGCTTCACTTTCTCAAAGCAGGCATGGCAGGTGTAGGTGATAGGAACTAAAGCTTGGAAATCCCGGTCGTACCTCTGATCATCTGAGTACAGGCCTTGGTACCAAAATCGGTGGCCGCTTTGGTGTTGTTTGGTCACCGTATTTCGTGGTAGATGACTTGGGGGAAACTTATTGAGCTCAATTCTTCCCCGAATATACTATTTCCTAGTTCAAAATGACTCGAAAGTTGATTTGGAAGACAGCCCCGGGAATGGAAATTTTTATTTTGTCATTATGAAAAACTCGGGCGGCCGTAGTCCTGTAAGGAGGCAAGTTATGGGAAATCTGTTTCCGGGGCTCGATTCAGAACCCTAAAATACATAAACTGCATTTTACCTGGACTGAAAGCACTTGCTGTACGCTGTTTAATCCTTCCCCCAAGCATTGTTGGGCAAACAACGCGATCGGACAATTACATAATCACGCGCGTCTCTTTCCCTCATCCAAACGACACGGTTTCGACGCGCTTCATCCAGTTCCGACAGATGAGGAACTATGTACCTACTCGGAAAGGACAGTCTCTCAACTTTACACAATCGCATCCCCATTCAGGTAAACGGAAACGCGCGTTTGGTACTGCCAACAAAGAAAATGATCCGAGTCCTACCTCTCCCCGCGCTCCCACGTCCAAGCCTTGTTCCTCTTCCACGCGGAGCCCAATCACCAATCATGACAGAGTTCTTGCAGGGAAACTTCGCGCTGAACACTATGAGAAGCGCTTCCGAAATGAGAGAAAGAAGAACAACCGCATGGAAGACAGTCGAGCGCAGCTGAAGGACGTCGTCCAGCAGCTGAACGAGGAGCTACGCGTCTCAAGGGTCGAGAGGAGGAAGGAATCAGGCTATGTCGCGTCACTTGTACGTGAACGCGATGAGGCATTGGAGAAAATCACGCAGTTGGAGGACAGGATGGATAAAGTGCGCGCGCGAAACGTCCGACTTGTTGCAGAGAATTCGAAACTTCGAAAACGGGTCAAACGCTTCGCTGAACAGCTTGAGAGATCCATTAACCATGCTGTTGATGATGTGGTTATCCAGTCATCAAAGGAGAAAGGAATCATTACACCCGCCATGCGTCTCTGTGTTCTGGATCTTGCGAATCACGGCGTACCTATGGATCACATTGCCGCGGTTATCTTAGCTGTCTCGGATGCATTTGGAATCCAGCTGGACAGTGCACCGAGTGCGCGGTCCTGCCGTCGAATCGTGAAGGAAGGTGGCATACTCGACAGTCTACATACTATGGATCTATTGAATCATGCCGAACGTGAGTCTTCTCCTTATGAATGGGAGCTCTAAATTGACCTCATTGCTTATATGATTAGACTTTACCATCAGTGGCGACGGTACTTCTCACAAGAACCTCAATTACGAGGTTAAGCACGTCACCGTCACCGATTATCTTGCCGACCCATCCTTACCGGAAGCTGAGCGCAAACAGGTCTTGCTTGTAGGGCTCGACAACACATCAAGTCATACAAGTGAGGCCCAGCTTAATGGGTGGGAGAACCTCTGTCATGTACTCCACAAGACACACAACGATTCACCGCTTGGACGCGAAGATCCTGTTGACACCCGAACCTTCTATACTAAGGCATGTGGGATGCTCAGTGACCACGCTCCGGACCAGAAGAAGACGTGCCGTCTCTGGGTAGACAAGCGCGAGAAAGCAGACCTGGAAATGAGAGGAGAAGCTGTCATCAGATCACTGGGTGGAGAAGAACTGGTCGAGATGATCACTGAGATCAACGATACAAACATCCGATTGGCCGGTGGAATTGTGGCTTGGGAGGCAACTTCCGAAGCTGACAGGCAGATACGTTATGCGAAGATTGAGCAGGCAATTGTTCTCCGTGTTGGACGCGAAGCATTTGAAAAGCTTCCACCAGAAGAACAGACTGACGCGCGCCGGTTTGTCTGGGGAGGATGCGCGATGCACAAAGCCATCAACGCGTCAAAAGGTATGCCTTATGTTACTACTCAACTACTCAGTCTTCTGATTCGTTTGAATAGGTGCCTTTACGCGTCTTGCATTAACTTGGCCAGCACATGAGCATGCGGGGCCGATAATCCTATTCAATAAGGATAATGCAGCTGCTGCAGCTAGTACCGATCCCGCTCTCAAGGCTCGTGCAGAACGGCTGTCTGGACGAGGCGGCGTTAAACTTGTCGAGTTAATGGGTATGTTACTCAACAACAGTAACAAGAAGCTTGGTCAACAGGATATGCACGCGATTTGGTTCGAGTCGCAGATACACATCAGTCGACTCGTTCGGTTCCCCGATGTCAGCAACAATCGTTACGGGACCCTTGGATATGGAGCTGCTGAAATCATTGCTCATCTCGCGCTCTATATCGAGTTTCTGGAATTCATTCGTGAGCATAAGGGCTCGGGCCAATGGACAAATCTGGAGGAGAATATCTATAATGCTCTCCACTGTCATGCAACACTGGCTGATCTGGTCGCGATGACACTCTACTCGCAGTCTTGTGACATTCCATACATGCGCATCGTGCGCACGGAGATTCTCAATCAGCTCGATCTGCCTCCCACAAACGACAAGGCCAAGGCACTCTGTCGAAAGGTTATTGCCGATCCCGGGATCTTATGTGGCTCCGAAGTTGACTATAAAACAGCAGCACTCGATGGAAAGCAGTGGCAGCGGCCTGATGCAGTCTATGCCGCGCGGGCTATGGTGTCCAAATTACCACTTGTAGCGGAATGCGTGAAGTTCACATTCGAGGGTGCGCTCGAGACGTGGGAGAGGTTCACCGAGGATGAGAGAAGTCAGCAGCGAGTAGGTTTGACTGAGCAACAGAAGCTCAATCATCTACTCAAGCCCACCAATGATCATAGCGAAGGCGGCGCCGGGCAGCTCAAAAAGGCGAAGCAACGTGCGCCAAATGCGACCATGGAGTTCATTGATTCTAAAACGCGATGGGGACGCAATAAACCAAAGGGGTGGGTAAAGAAGACCGGGGCAGAGAACCCACATATATTCGACTATGCACGGGTTACAGCACGGACCAGCGACGACAGCGGGCAGTCTAAGCGGAAGAGGATAGAGATTGCAGAGGAAGCCAAAGATATAGCGACGACATATACTCGGAAACGCGTCAAAACGAAGGCCAGAAGAGATGAGAAACAGAAGGAACTCGATGCATGTGTTCCCATCGAGGATTCACGCGCATTCACAGATCCCACGCGCCTGAAGTCCCTTCGAAACAGTGATCTAGACCTTCAGATCGATTGGCATCGCTCCCAGGAGAAGGAGGTCCTTGGGAAGCTGAAGACAGCATCCCATAGCTCGTTGAGTAACCGGCCAAAGAAAGTGGCAGCCATTGTGGCAGCAATCAAGCAGAGGCTGGAATGGGTCAAATCCGGACTCATAAAGGAGTTCTATATGCCTCCAGACATTAGCAGTGACGAGGATAGTGGCGGAGAACAAGAGGGAGAGCCCGAGATGGACATAGAAGATGACAGGGACATTGTTGGCTTTGGCGGGTGATTAGACAGTGGAAATAGCTATATTCATCCTAATATTTAGTGTATATACCATTATTACTTACTTATACATAATTTTGAGCGCTTCCGGCGTGTGTCGAGTCGGCGTTGAAGGCGGGAAGGAGCGAGAGACAGATTTGCCATCGATGAGATGGGATACGCGGGGAGTAAACACGAACAAACAAGCCGCCGGTTTTGGTGCGAAGGCCTGTACTCAATGAGTACAGGCCTTGGTACCAAAATCGGTGGCCGCTTTGGTGTTGTTTGGTCACCGTATTTCGTGGTAGATGACTTGGGGGAAACTTATTGAGCTCAATTCTTCCCCGAATATACTATTTCCTAGTTCAAAATGACTCGAAAGTTGATTTGGAAGACAGCCCCGGGAATGGAAATTTTTATTTTGTCATTATGAAAAACTCGGGCGGCCGTAGTCCTGTAAGGAGGCAAGTTATGGGAAATCTGTTTCCGGGGCTCGATTCAGAACCCTAAAATACATAAACTGCATTTTACCTGGACTGAAAGCACTTGCTGTACGCTGTTTAATCCTTCCCCCAAGCATTGTTGGGCAAACAACGCGATCGGACAATTACATAATCACGCGCGTCTCTTTCCCTCATCCAAACGACACGGTTTCGACGCGCTTCATCCAGTTCCGACAGATGAGGAACTATGTACCTACTCGGAAAGGACAGTCTCTCAACTTTACACAATCGCATCCCCATTCAGGTAAACGGAAACGCGCGTTTGGTACTGCCAACAAAGAAAATGATCCGAGTCCTACCTCTCCCCGCGCTCCCACGTCCAAGCCTTGTTCCTCTTCCACGCGGAGCCCAATCACCAATCATGACAGAGTTCTTGCAGGGAAACTTCGCGCTGAACACTATGAGAAGCGCTTCCGAAATGAGAGAAAGAAGAACAACCGCATGGAAGACAGTCGAGCGCAGCTGAAGGACGTCGTCCAGCAGCTGAACGAGGAGCTACGCGTCTCAAGGGTCGAGAGGAGGAAGGAATCAGGCTATGTCGCGTCACTTGTACGTGAACGCGATGAGGCATTGGAGAAAATCACGCAGTTGGAGGACAGGATGGATAAAGTGCGCGCGCGAAACGTCCGACTTGTTGCAGAGAATTCGAAACTTCGAAAACGGGTCAAACGCTTCGCTGAACAGCTTGAGAGATCCATTAACCATGCTGTTGATGATGTGGTTATCCAGTCATCAAAGGAGAAAGGAATCATTACACCCGCCATGCGTCTCTGTGTTCTGGATCTTGCGAATCACGGCGTACCTATGGATCACATTGCCGCGGTTATCTTAGCTGTCTCGGATGCATTTGGAATCCAGCTGGACAGTGCACCGAGTGCGCGGTCCTGCCGTCGAATCGTGAAGGAAGGTGGCATACTCGACAGTCTACATACTATGGATCTATTGAATCATGCCGAACGTGAGTCTTCTCCTTATGAATGGGAGCTCTAAATTGACCTCATTGCTTATATGATTAGACTTTACCATCAGTGGCGACGGTACTTCTCACAAGAACCTCAATTACGAGGTTAAGCACGTCACCGTCACCGATTATCTTGCCGACCCATCCTTACCGGAAGCTGAGCGCAAACAGGTCTTGCTTGTAGGGCTCGACAACACATCAAGTCATACAAGTGAGGCCCAGCTTAATGGGTGGGAGAACCTCTGTCATGTACTCCACAAGACACACAACGATTCACCGCTTGGACGCGAAGATCCTGTTGACACCCGAACCTTCTATACTAAGGCATGTGGGATGCTCAGTGACCACGCTCCGGACCAGAAGAAGACGTGCCGTCTCTGGGTAGACAAGCGCGAGAAAGCAGACCTGGAAATGAGAGGAGAAGCTGTCATCAGATCACTGGGTGGAGAAGAACTGGTCGAGATGATCACTGAGATCAACGATACAAACATCCGATTGGCCGGTGGAATTGTGGCTTGGGAGGCAACTTCCGAAGCTGACAGGCAGATACGTTATGCGAAGATTGAGCAGGCAATTGTTCTCCGTGTTGGACGCGAAGCATTTGAAAAGCTTCCACCAGAAGAACAGACTGACGCGCGCCGGTTTGTCTGGGGAGGATGCGCGATGCACAAAGCCATCAACGCGTCAAAAGGTATGCCTTATGTTACTACTCAACTACTCAGTCTTCTGATTCGTTTGAATAGGTGCCTTTACGCGTCTTGCATTAACTTGGCCAGCACATGAGCATGCGGGGCCGATAATCCTATTCAATAAGGATAATGCAGCTGCTGCAGCTAGTACCGATCCCGCTCTCAAGGCTCGTGCAGAACGGCTGTCTGGACGAGGCGGCGTTAAACTTGTCGAGTTAATGGGTATGTTACTCAACAACAGTAACAAGAAGCTTGGTCAACAGGATATGCACGCGATTTGGTTCGAGTCGCAGATACACATCAGTCGACTCGTTCGGTTCCCCGATGTCAGCAACAATCGTTACGGGACCCTTGGATATGGAGCTGCTGAAATCATTGCTCATCTCGCGCTCTATATCGAGTTTCTGGAATTCATTCGTGAGCATAAGGGCTCGGGCCAATGGACAAATCTGGAGGAGAATATCTATAATGCTCTCCACTGTCATGCAACACTGGCTGATCTGGTCGCGATGACACTCTACTCGCAGTCTTGTGACATTCCATACATGCGCATCGTGCGCACGGAGATTCTCAATCAGCTCGATCTGCCTCCCACAAACGACAAGGCCAAGGCACTCTGTCGAAAGGTTATTGCCGATCCCGGGATCTTATGTGGCTCCGAAGTTGACTATAAAACAGCAGCACTCGATGGAAAGCAGTGGCAGCGGCCTGATGCAGTCTATGCCGCGCGGGCTATGGTGTCCAAATTACCACTTGTAGCGGAATGCGTGAAGTTCACATTCGAGGGTGCGCTCGAGACGTGGGAGAGGTTCACCGAGGATGAGAGAAGTCAGCAGCGAGTAGGTTTGACTGAGCAACAGAAGCTCAATCATCTACTCAAGCCCACCAATGATCATAGCGAAGGCGGCGCCGGGCAGCTCAAAAAGGCGAAGCAACGTGCGCCAAATGCGACCATGGAGTTCATTGATTCTAAAACGCGATGGGGACGCAATAAACCAAAGGGGTGGGTAAAGAAGACCGGGGCAGAGAACCCACATATATTCGACTATGCACGGGTTACAGCACGGACCAGCGACGACAGCGGGCAGTCTAAGCGGAAGAGGATAGAGATTGCAGAGGAAGCCAAAGATATAGCGACGACATATACTCGGAAACGCGTCAAAACGAAGGCCAGAAGAGATGAGAAACAGAAGGAACTCGATGCATGTGTTCCCATCGAGGATTCACGCGCATTCACAGATCCCACGCGCCTGAAGTCCCTTCGAAACAGTGATCTAGACCTTCAGATCGATTGGCATCGCTCCCAGGAGAAGGAGGTCCTTGGGAAGCTGAAGACAGCATCCCATAGCTCGTTGAGTAACCGGCCAAAGAAAGTGGCAGCCATTGTGGCAGCAATCAAGCAGAGGCTGGAATGGGTCAAATCCGGACTCATAAAGGAGTTCTATATGCCTCCAGACATTAGCAGTGACGAGGATAGTGGCGGAGAACAAGAGGGAGAGCCCGAGATGGACATAGAAGATGACAGGGACATTGTTGGCTTTGGCGGGTGATTAGACAGTGGAAATAGCTATATTCATCCTAATATTTAGTGTATATACCATTATTACTTACTTATACATAATTTTGAGCGCTTCCGGCGTGTGTCGAGTCGGCGTTGAAGGCGGGAAGGAGCGAGAGACAGATTTGCCATCGATGAGATGGGATACGCGGGGAGTAAACACGAACAAACAAGCCGCCGGTTTTGGTGCGAAGGCCTGTACTCAGATCATCGATGATGATGGGAGACTCGGATCGTTAACGTTGAGTGCCGGGAATGGGAGTGTATTCACCCGCTGCTGAGCGTGCACGACAGAGAGGGTTCGAGTTTACCCGAGGTTCAACCGAGATGGAGGAGACTCCAGAAATCCCCGACGACGATACCTGGAAAGAAGAAGCTCCCATTGATGAACCTGGGCTTGAACCTGGGCCGTCGAGTACACAGTACTTCATGGTCATTCTCTTTTAAATAGAGAAGTCCATCGCGAAAAGTAAAGTTCTTGAAGGCTTTACGGTTCTCTAAGATCTTTTTGAAGTCAGTGTCTTTTCGCAAATGTAATCGAATTATATGGAGAATATTTACACCAAGTAGTCAGTCATTGAGGACCCCGACGAATGACGCGTCGCGTGTTGAGCTACCCAAAGTAGCATCGACCAATTCGTAATTGACCCCAAATTGACCCCGCCATGATCGGGACCTACTTTTGCTTCCGCCACGTTCTGTGGTTCAACCGTGGTCGGCGAGTCTGCTTTTGCCGGTCCTGAGGGCTTCGGTGCGTTGTTTTCTGTCTTCTTGGGGTCCGTGAGAACAGGTGTGACCCCGTTTCCTCCCTCCAGCATCGGCTTAGGCGATGTCTCTGACGGTACCGCTGTGGTGCTTTCCTTGGGCCCAACGACCCGGATACTACCCTCCTTCACGAGACGACGAGCCCATTGGGCCGTGGATTCCTTCTTCGGCTTTGTCTTGGGCGACGATCGCCAGTGCTGTCACCCGTTGACGAGGCAGCAGAGACCGAGGCTCCGACGACAGTCCGCTCGAGAGCCGCCACAGACGAATCAGAAGGACGTGGGACGGACTTCGAAGTCGTCTTCTTGGATTTTGAAGCCGTACGTCTATGAAGGCAGCTCCACGAGCACGCTGATCCGCGAGACGCATGCTAGCACGAACAGCTGCCAGTGCAGCGTTCCTGGATCCCATCCATCACTCCCGCAGACAGAGCAGATGGCGAACTCGCGTACGTTGGAGGCGGGGGCTCGTCGTCATGCTGGACGAACTCTGAAGGAGCACACATAGTACCAGGTACGTCGTCACAATAAATGCGGGACAATTCATCACTAAGGATGTTTTCAGTACCAGGGACATATATTATCTCAAAGTCGAACTCTGCGAGCTGGTCGAGCCAGCGCACACGTCGACCATGGACCTCCGTCTGCGAGAAAAGGTGTGTTAACGTCTTGTAGTCCGTATACCACCTAAAACTTTGCGCCCCCTGGAGTAGATTCCGATGTCTCAACATTGTCTCAAGACCGGCGAGCATTTCCTGTTCATGGACAGGATAATTCTGCTGCGCGGGTGACATCTTTGCGCTGTAGAAGGCGACGACCTTAGCTGTTCGCCAATCTTCGCCTTGGCTCACGACGCCGGCTATTCGAGACGCGCTGGCATCCGTCACGATGTTTATTGGGGGTGTGTCTGCGCCGTACCTCAAGACCACCCGATGATGTTCCCGGAAATCATGTACGTGTTTCTGGAGTTGTTCGAATACTCGCTGATGCGTTTCACGCCAGCGAAACGAAGATGTTGTTCCAGTCAATTCGTGTAATACACCCATTGGTATGCGTACTTTGGCCACATCTTCTGCCAAATAGCCAACCGAGCCTAGGAACCCGCGCAGAGCCTCTTTAGAGGTCGGAGTTTTCCACTTTGTAACTTGTCTCGTCTCTCGCAGGTTTCCTAGTACTTTACTATGTTTTTCACACACTCTCTTATTTCTTGTCGATACTCTACTTCTTTCCGTTCGATTTTCTTATCCCACCCTTGTACTTACTACACTGGTCCGTCACAATGTATCGGTGGTCCGTCACAATGCCCGGGCTGCCTTTTGGCTATTAGTGCGGTACGAACTCAGGACGATTAGACCTCCATCCCGCATCCGCATTTTGCTTCCGTTCTCTTCCTCCGGCGGCCTACAAGAAGATGCCCTATCGTCAGCGCTAACAAAGACAGCCCTCCGTGGCGCACTACTGTAGGCTGGCAATCTCACGCGGCGATCGGATTGCAGTTGTCATTGTTTATACTTGCTTGGTCTGACAATTTATTACCGACCTCCATCATGTCAAGGACTTCAGTAGTAGAGCCAAAGGTCAGTCTCTCCCTTCTATGCTTGTTCATATATCTTACTATTAGTTCTCGGTCAGACACTTCTCGCCGCCCCTACTGCTGGGGCTGCTTTGATACCCGGCACGAGCCCCGAAGAGATCCGGCGGGCTTATGAGGCAATGTGGGGCGCCAATGCCATGGAGGATGCGGAAGCTTATTACCAACAAGCCTCTTACGACTTCAATAAGGGTGTCATTTTTGTATGTCTGCACTGTCCCTTTTTTCTTGCAACGCCATTCAACAAGGACGTTATAGACTCCGCGGCCCCCACCTGGCACCCATCTCAATTCCGTCGACCTTGGGAAGCTCACGGTTTTCTATTGCCCGACCTGGCCTGGGGCCCCAAAGGGCCACTACTTTACCTGGAACTTCTATATTGGCCCAGCCGGACAAGGGCCCGAGTCCATTATCGTCGACTCGGACTGGGCGAAGCAGGGCATTGTGGCCAAAGTGGAGGGTTTGACTGCTGGTGAATGGCAGGTTTGTCGTGGCAATGTTATTGCGCCGCGTGTGCGGGTCCGAGTCTCATATCCCGACGACGCTCTTGGTAGCAAGATCACGCACGAGCTTGTTTTCCCACTTGATCCGACTCAAGACCCGTCTATTCCTGTTCATTACCTACAGTAGTTACGCACCTTGTCGTAGTTTATAATGCCGCCCCATTGTACTAGTAGTATGGCTTGTACTCTCCTCTTGCCAAGCAATGTTCGAATTCGCCAAGCCAGTGCTTCAACTGTTTCGCACAGAGATCGTGTCGCAGTAGGAGTTAACTACGATGTTGTCGACTACAGCTCCGCTAGGACGAACGGGCTGGTTTTACACGACGATGCTGCGCTGTTCTCTCATGATCACAGTAAGTTCCTGTAGTTTTTCCCAGTGATCTTCAATAAAAATCAACATGACCCTCCAGATATCAAGCAGTACCGCGTCCTGTAGTGTACCACACCGTAATCATGTCCCGACATCGACGCGCCACTCATCAAGATCTGCCATCACTTCAGGCAGATCCCACCAGCCGTGCCAGTGCCCAACTTCTTCGGACCCGGTGGTACCGAATTGTCTTCGGAAGTGCACGACATCTTTTCCTCCTTGACGACGTGTTTTACTTAGGTCCTCATCATTGACTGGTCGGGCGTATCAGCGGACCGCCTGGTAGAGAACATCCCCTCGAATTTCAGGATGACATCAACTATGATTTTCACCTGCGTTCAACGTTGAACTACACATACTTATCGAACTCATTCACGGGGACATGTGGCCATGCAAGTAACATCTTTTGTGTTTCATTTCGTATTTGATTCTATCATCAAACCGCTCTCCCAACCATCTGAAAATCCATTGTCTATAAAGTAGGAAGAAGGAACCCCGCCACATCTACCGAGCTCCAAATAACGCGTGCCAGATCCGACTCCGTGGAAGCAATCCCGCGTCGTAAACACATATCGTGTTTACACCATCCTCGAATACCCATGCACCCGGCCCCTTCACCTGCTTCCAACACAAAGAGCCTGAACCAGAAACCACCGACAACCAAAAAAGCTGCAAAGAGTATTAGGAAAGCTCTGCAGAAATCATGCGCAGTCGTACCGCGATCACGAGAATCCTCCACGCCAGTGGCTAGTTTGGGTACGCCAGGTTATTACATGATACAGGCGGGCAGGAGGACTTGGATTTCTAGCTTGCAGATATTGCTGTCCCGCCCTTCTTGATCGATGAGCTATGTAAAAGATCGGCATGCCAGATAATGACACATCGCGATTCCAGTCGAACTGGAAGCCGGTGGTAGCGGCGGGCAGTCCCGGAGGCACGAAGGGGTTGGCGAGCGCCGCTATAGGGATGATGATGCGAGGGACAGGGATATTTGTAGCGTGGTCCACTAGGACGAGTGGGGCAGGCATGATTGTCACCACCCACCCTGCTACAGCGTGAAATCGCTCTGCGTATAGCACACCGTTTGGTGGATTCAGGATTTGCACAACCAGGCGAATATCTCCCGCAACGGGGGTATGCGGGATTCCGGCATTGAGCCAGATGTCGTTTTGGCATTGATCCAGGTGGATAGCGCCGGTCGATCCAAGGAAATCGAACATCTAGGGATTGTGTTAAGTATAATGAATTAAACGCAAAAAAAGGAAAGACAGAGAGGAGAAGAAATGTAAATCTATCATCTTGCGATGACGGCAAACACTGGATGGCGCGGCGAGCTCGATACACGCTTGCAAGATGGCAGAAGCAAGGCGGAACAAAGGGAAAGACAGAGAAAGGGACACGCACCGCAAGCGAGAGCGCAATAAAGAGGAATAATAGGCGGGTATGAGGACAAGATGATGGAACGGAGACGAGAACGTTAAGAAGCCCTCCAGCGCTCGTTCAAACTACATCATCCCGATATAGTAACCCCAAGATAACTTGTAGGGGCGGCACGCGGCAGTCCAAGCTAGGTACACTGACAGTCGTACTCCATTCGAGACCAACTTTCGGGAAGGCCAAATGTAGGGAATATAGCGAATCCTCGCTCCCCTGTTGCGTCTCCGAAAAGGCAGTGAGCTCTTGCAGACACTGGTCCCAATGAACTATTTTTGCTAGTATCCATAATTTAGACTGCACGGAGACATCGGAAAGGAGAAGGACTTTGCACGTTGTTGTCAGATTGTCAGGTTCCTTGAGGTCAGCTAGTACGCGGTTGTAGATCTCCGGAGATTATGAGGCTAGGACACCCAATCCATCTATGTAGAGCACCGCCAAGAATCCGGTATGGTGTACCTTCCAAAGGTAGAGCGGTTCTTTAGGACAACTTGGTGAGTGCCAGGTAGATCCTGATTTGAGACTCGTCGTGATGCCCTGTAGCCAGCGTCGTTCAAGCAGTCCTTTGTACACGAGCTCAAGAGCAGGAAGAAGCATGCTTGAACACAGAACATAGGATAGAATATGGCTGACCAGAATCGTTGCGTCCCTTGGGTCTGCAAAGGCAACCGACAGGACTTCGGAGGTGAGCCATGAAAATTCGTCATCCTGGGACCCTGTGCAATGACGCCTCCGATTGAGGCCTTCGAAAAATCCTCGAGCCAGAGTATTGTTGTCCTGGTACCGAAAACATGGGAAGTCATCACGCTCTGAAGAGCGACCATAGTCGCCTTGTCGACATCTTTATGTCGAGAAGGTATACCACGGTTCGCTGTCCATCCGCCAACAGTGCATAGCAGGTGATGGAAGAGGGATGGGTCATTCGCGTTATCGCCCACCCAAGTCTTGGTCTTCTGGATAGACGGTGTTTGAATCATTTTCAGCACAAGGGTTATATCATCTGGAAGAGACTTCTCGTAGCTGGTATTCGGGTCGTCGACACGCAAAAGGGTTGCATTAGGGAACGCGACATGCAAAAGCCATTTCACAAAGGATGGGCGCATATTATTCGCCAGCACGAAGCCCATACGGTTAGACCTTCCGTTTGTCGCGATATCGTAGTCGTAGATGGAGAGAGAAGGCATCGGCGCCGGTGACCGGAACGTATAGAGTGGTTGCTGCTTCCCATCGCAATTGCACTTGTCGCACTCGTGCAACCTAACCGCTTCTCTCAGCAACTCTGACCAAGCTCTGGACGGCTCGTCGTGGTCTATTTCGAGCCAGTCAGTCCCTCCGAGTAACGCATTACTGAAGATTTTCCCCCAGAGGACATTATCGAACATCGTTTGGGCTTCTGGGCAGCCGAGAAGATTAGCTTTGATCAACCGATGGGCAGACGAATCACGGAAACTCGTGTACTTGCTGACCTCCTTACACGCAGCTACCACCGAGTCTTCAGTTTCCTCTTTCTGGAATCGCAAAGCTGTCCGCTGGAATCTCTCGAAACGATCAAGAGGTTGGTCAGGGAGAAAGTGATCATCGATCGCCTTCAAAACCACATCGGACGGGACGGTGTCGGCCCCCGTCTTGATGATGATGGGTACACTTTGCAGTGGAAGACTACTAAGGGCCTGAATGGTAATGCTTTGAACAGACTAGTTGCACGTCTGGTTGAAAAGCCACCCGAGGGCTGATGCATCTATAACCAGGGCTTGACGCTCGACCGTTTCTAGCTCGACATCCCGTAGTGATTGCGATGGAGAGGAGTCGACCGTGTAGTTGGAATAGAAAAGGTTAATGACATGCCGGTGCACGGCAGTAATCAGGGAGAAGCAATGGATCGAGAGTGGAAGATTGGGAGGACAGTGATAGAATATGCCGCCGGCGATAACACCTAAATCGATGGCCATTATTTGACTCAGAGAGCACAGGTACACGATAAGGCCAACAAAGAACAGTCCGAGTGCCGTATGCATGAGCACGGGGAGAAGCTCTATGATGAGAGGTACATGCCACTTTTCGAGACCTTTTAATCGGAAATGCCGAACACACAGCGACTACGAGGAGACCCGGAGGGTACAGATATGTACTGGTGGATCCATTGTTTGAACACGGCCATCAATGTCGTGGCAAGGCTCAGCCCCAGGCTAGTGAACCACAGCCCGTTCCCCCATTCTGAGGTCTTCGGCTGAAAAGGGTTGGGATTCGGAAATGCTGTGGTACGTTCTCGACCGCCTCGCGCCCCATGACCATCGCGCGCTGGTCAGCGATGAGCTCCAACATCAGCGAGGCTGTGACTTCGCCGTGATTAACACGTAGGGCCTGGCAGGTTTGCGTAACAAATGTAGTCACAACAGCAGAGAACAGCGCGGCCTATCAATGCACAGATGATTAATTAGTTATTTCCCCAGCGATGGAATCCGAACTTACGAGCACGAGAAGTATATCTAGACCTTCGCGCCAACCACCGACCATTTCTAGGTCATATTTCACAGATTTGTCGCCATATACTCTCCAGACTCTGGCCTTTGGGAATAACTTTTCGTATTCTGCGTCAGGAGAGTATTTCTGCTCGTAGTTGAAAGGATCGTTTACAGCGGCTGTCACAACCATTGAGTATGGCGATGAAGATTGAGCTAGAACGCACTATGCCTAGCCTGAACAAGCTAAGAACCGAAACCCAGTAACGGTCTGGAGGACCCAGAATTGAGCGCAGATGATTGCGTGCTCCAAACGGTGGAGGCATCCGAGCTATTGGTTGAATGGACAGGACTCGGACTCGATTCGTCGGAGGAACGACCTCCTTGCTCAGGTTGCATTCTGGTAGATTGCACAAGAGTAAGGGAAAGAGATAAATGTATGGCGAATACTGTAACATACCGTTTCTTGTTACTCATCAGACAACCAAGCGTAGAGAACCGAGTGTAGTCAAAGGACAATAAGTAGCAATAAGGCAATTGTCCCTTACTGCTTGAGTAACATCGTCCTAAGTCCCGAATGAACGCTCGACGACGGAAGACTCCCATGCTAGGAGCGAATGCCTTCAAAGCCAGGACAACCCCAAGTTTAAGGGAACCTACTGCCGGAGTGTTCTTGTTTTCTTCTTGGGCAAAGATCAGCGTTGTTCACGTTGCCTTTGTATTCGCATTTGAGCACTCGATGGCTCGAATATCCAAACATGGCGTTGAACGACGTAGTACCATCTAGTCGAGTGCAAGGGGAAATCAAAGTCCTGGCTGTCGAACAATAACGGGCTACAAGGGGGGGACGCTTGATGGTAGCGGCTAGGTACCAACCCAGCACACGATCGAGTATCCGTGCGTGGGAACACAGTCCTCAGGAGCAATCAAGGGTTGCGTTCATGGCTTCTGCACCCACCATGACCACGACTACCACGCGTCCCCTAGGAGAAATTCCTGAATCTATGTCCTCCCCCTTTGGATGCGAGGGCGCCCCCGCGACGCGAAATATGCCCCAGTCAATTTCCTTGACTCGCATATAGACGAAAATCTTGTCCTAAAACGCGTCGAACCGCGTCCTCCTCTTATCGGACAACTAGCTGATCTCGTCGACAAGAAGTTGGATGGCCTTTCGAATCGCGACCTGCTTTCCGATGGCATGTTTGGTGGGACCCACAGGTGGTATCTCAAGGCGGCAGATATGAACGCAGCTCAGGATATAGCGAAAAGACACGAAAAAGGTCCAAGTTTTGCAGCCTGTCGGCTTGCTTCCTCACTCCTCCTACACCCGGATAGACCTAAAGCTGTCCCTACCATTACGTGGGGATCCTTGGAGATCGAAACTTGCGATCAGCACTCGTCGAACCAATTTCTCGCAGAACACTGTTTTCTGCAGTTCCCAGACTATAGCCGAGCGGACTTCCTGCTTCAGGATTACACGGCGGAGACAGCTTCGAAGCTTTTTGCCCTGCATAGACATCAGCGTGTCGTTGCAGTTGCCTTGTTCTTCTGCCCGGCCGCGCATACTATCCTTCGCAACATGGATGAATTGGGGACACATAAAACTTTCCAGTGGATGGCAAACTCCGAGAGCCAGATCTCGTCTCCTGGAAAAGTTTCTCGTCCTATCGACAGCCCCCGCCCGCCGTGGTCTCTTCCCGAACCTATTCCAGTACGACCTCAAGATCGCACGATCCAGGCCCCGGGAAGCTCCCCTATACCTCCGGCGATTTTTGGACTTTTGAGAGCTCAAAATCGACCAAAACCCCGGCGAAAACTTGGACTTTTGAGAGAAATTAGAGCTGAGGTCCGGCGAAAATTTGGACTTTTCAGAGGCGGGGATGGGTACCGGGAGACCCCCGAGTGTGTATATGTATAGTCCAGCGGCTTTGACACGTTCATGGTGCTTCAAAGAACGGCTATAACGCGCACGTTCGAATCCAGTACTTGGCGTTGCTTTCGTAAAACCGACCGCACCTCGGCAGGATCCGATTTTTTGGAGGGACGTGACATTGGCCACGTGACGTGACTGACCTCGGCGATTTTTGGACTTTTTGCGCCCAAAAACAGCCAAAAACTTGGACTTTTGAGGGCTTCGAGGTCGCCGGAGGTATAGGGGAGCTTCCCGGGGCCTCACGATCCGCAGGAGTCCACGTACTGACTCGCCGGTAGTCGAATACTCCACACCGGGTAGGGTCGTTGCTGGGAAAAAGGTTGAGTGGCGCGAGAAGCCAGAACAATATGTACAACGAGTAGGTTCCGTATCATACAGATAGCTTCCTTTGACTCACAACAACATTAGGCATGGGCGACCGCAGTACGAGCCGACGCTTCAGTCATCATCTTTGACTGCGGAAACTATCTCCGAGTTGGTGTTCGACATCGTGAGACGCAGACTTTTCTTCTGTCAGATCTAGTCAACGTGCCCGCGAAGCTGGAACTATTCACTTCGTAATAGAACGTCAACTCTGGAAACATTGCAAAAAAGCGATAAGTTATAACAGACTCGAGCAGGTGGTGCTGACGCAATCTTGATTTTGGCGAATTGGAGTTCATGACAATGGGTGGCTCGATACTCGCCATGGCGTTCGCCATTAAAAGACTACAACAGCAAAAATGAACATGCGGGTACTCGGGCCGGACGTCCGTCACTAGTTCAAAGCTCAACGTTCAACGTTCAACGCTCAACGGATGGGCATGTACGGCTGTCGTTGTCGACCACATTGCACTCCATGGCGACACTGTCTATCTCTTGCTTGTTTACTCGTCCGAGCTGTATGTTCCAGTCATCCAAGCCACGTGACCCTGCCACACCGCGTCAATCTCTTCCTCTTATCATCACCAACTTGCCTAGTAACGATTCAAACAGATCCTGATTTGTGGCTCTGGTTGTCGACATTGTGATAAGTTTATCTCCTTCAATCGTCGAATCTTCCCCGGGCTACTGTACCAGAACGCGTCGTGCATTCAACTTTTTGAAGAACAATATATGACAAGTCAACAGTTCCAGCAAGTCTCTACATATTCCCGGAGCTGCTTCGAGTATGCATCAGCAGCTTTGCCTACCGAGCGCGACTCCGAGATATATCATATATGCACAGGCCAGTACGTGTCTTATTTGCTGCTGAATTCGAACAGGTGTTTTGATTGCCCATCCCGTCAATGATGAACTATGCTCACTTTACATCTGGTACGATCCGCACGCAGTTAACAGCGCGGCGCGTTCTTCGGTGCATAATGTCTGGATTCAAAGGTCCATTATGGCAAAAGGAGAGTACAAGACATACTACTAGCGGCATTAACTACGACAAGGTGCGTAACTACTGTAGCCAGTGTAGGCAATGAACAGGAATAGACGGGTCTTGAGTCGGATCAAGTGGGAAAACAAGCTCGTGCGTGATCTTGCTACCACCAAGAGCGTCGTCGGGATATGAGACTCGGACCCGCACACGCGGCGCAATAACATTGCCACGACAAACCTGCCATTTACCAGCCTGCCAACCCTCCACTTTGGCCACAATGCCCTGCTTCGCCCAGTCTGAGTCGACAATAATGGACTCGGGCCCTTGTCCGGCTGGGCCAATATAGAAGTTCCAGGTAAAGTAGTGGCCCTTTGGGGCCCCAGGCCAGGTCGGGCAATAGAAAACCGTGAGCTTCCCAATGTCGACGGAATTGAGATGGGTGCCAAGTGGGGGGCGCGGAGTCTAGTAAAGTTGTTGTTGAATGGCGTTGCAATAAAAAAGGGACAGTGCAGACGTACAAAAATGACACCCTTATTGAAGTCATGAGAGGCTTGCTGGTAATAAGCTTCCGCATCCTCCATGGAATTGGCGCCCCACATTGCCTCATAAGCCCGCCGGATCTCTTCGGGGCTCGTGCCGGGTATCAAAGCAGCCCCAGCAGTAGGGGCGGCGGGAAGTGTCTGACCGATAACTAAGATATATGAACTAGCATAGGAGGGAGAGACTAACTTTTGGCTCTACTGAAGTCATTGTCATGATGGGACAGTAGGAGGTCGCTATGAGACGATATAATCTGAGACATTCGAAATTGGTCAGTGTCGGCCTTTCCATAAACAGGTGGATGTTCAACTCGACGGGGACACCCAGCGCATCAATCTTGTCAATACGCGACTCGTCCTCTTCGCCATGGTTGGACGCTACGAAGATCTGCGAGGTATCAGCACGGCGACAACGCGCAGGATAATGACGAGCATACATGCAGGCTGTTCACTTTCTGGAATCGAACAAATCGCAGCTGAATGAGTTTGCCCTGCGCCACGTCCTCCTCGCTGAGCTCCAGCACTTGCGCGACCTGGGGCTCGTCGGCCGACTCCACGTCCTCAAAGACGCTGCGATTGTTCGCGACCAGTTTTATCGTCTTGGGCGCTCTCGCAGGGTCCGAGGATTGGATGACGAGCGACCGTACGCGTACAGCCTGATTGAACTGCTCCGCTGTTAGCATTTTTTTCGGACACCATGACGGCGGGGGAACGCACGGCAATGTTCAGCAAGAGCTACTCGTTGGCATCGCTGAGGAGATAGCCGCTGCCCTCGTTCCGCTTTTTGGCGCCGAAGATGCTGGACAGTGTGTGGCTCGACGACTCGTTCAGGCAGTGAATTCAAGCAGAAGCAGCAAAAAGAGCGGATTACGACATGATAATCAAAGCGAAGAAAGGATCGGCATCAAAACTCTGTCTCTACCATCATCATCGCGGGCAGCGATGAGCTCGAAGGACGTGGATGCACGGCTTTGTCTGTTAACGAGGTTGAGACTGTTCGTCTGCTCACGGGCGAAGGACTTTTGGTTGTCGGCTTCCGGCCAATTCGGGCCACTCTGAAAGTAGTCGCACAGTACTTTACATAGCGAATCTGTTCCCCAATTGAGTGAAGATCTCAACCTGGACTCGACACTAGTGACACGCTATTGTAAGTTGACAGCGCCCAAATGACTGTTGCCTGACTGATCTTGTACAGAACCGAATTTGCCGATGGCCTCAACTTATGGGCGTGCAGCGACAATGTCGGCCAAGTCGGAAGCACTGGGATACGCTGAATGCTTTGTCTAGGAGTTTCTCGGAATGACTAAAGATCTGTATCCATCACTGGCCAAGCGCGCCCATTGATATTCAGGGACTTCAATGATTATCGTACGTGTCAGCGCACTTTATGATCTACCTAAAACAACTTCAGTCGAGATCTTGGGATCATATGGAGGCGAAGCGTATGATATACCAAAGACGGCTTGTCAACCTTCCTCCTTGCTCTCAACGAATTCGAGAGCGCCATTGGGAAGGTAGGTTGCAGTGTTCAGGCACTTTTGAACAGTGGTGCACGTCTCTGCGTTTCTTGACTAGGTCCTTTAGGCAACGCACCGCACCTCACCGTTAGCTACTGCGCGCGCGTCAATATCACGATGACGCCTTGTCAGTATTTGCTCCCCGCGATTCTGCCGTATGCCCAGGATGCGGTGTGTGCGTGCAACCATCAACCTCATAATGGCGCCCGACGAAGTATAAAGAAGGCGCTTGGAGAGCATAGAATCTCATCAATCTGCCAGGTGCATTTGATCCCTTCTACCTAGTACACGCTGGCAAGTTCATATGTCTACTGTTCGGCTCATTTGTTAAAGATCATTATTCAGGTCGTGAAAATTCGTTGCGCATACACCTATTATCTATCTCAAGATGCCTTCCATCCAATCAGCTATCTCCCTCGTGGTCTTTGGACTCTCGCTCCTTTCACATGCGGCGCCGCTCGATGAACAGGCAAGTCCAAGTGTTATTGCCGTTCTAGTACTTACCAGTACACGTCTAGGTTACAAGCGGCGTGGAGACCCAACTTTCAAATGTGACGCGCGTCAGTGCTCGACATACGGCTGGACATCAAGATCCCGAGGAGAAGATACACCTGTATCACGGCACGCCAATGGACAAGCTAAAGACAAAGATGACAGACATGGCGAAGGATTGGCCTCCGACAGGCAAGGGTGACCTTAACAGAGACGGTTCGTGATCAGGCACATTCGTTGCTTTCTTCGAGACTGCTTACACCGTGTTCTCTAGGCGCTCTCTATCTGACTGACAGCTTCCGGGCCGCCGCACAATGGGCATGTTATGGGAAGTCTACCTCAGATGGCAAGGAGGCCGGTGTTATAGGTACGTCCTTGGACCAGCGCTCTTCGTTGTGCTAACGGCTAGAACAGAATTCGAATGGAACGGTCCAAGGTGAACCAATCACATTCCTTTCCTTCGACAGATACTGCTACTTTGACTGTCAATAGCGCCAAGGTCTATCCTTACAGCAAGTGGGGGAAGAAGGCTGACTACGAGAACGTAAGTGTCGCTTCATGGCGTACTATGTATGCGTGCCATTCATGAATTGTATAGTACGTCTCTGCCGTGTTTCATAGTACGCTTGTACACAACATCGCCCCGGACGAGACGGACAGGAAGAAATACATGGCCTTGAGGAAGAAAGAGGTCGACCGACTAGTAGACCTTTCTAGAGAATACGACATGTTCGAAGGGTATGAACCTTTCGCACTGTATGTACACGCGATATCTGACACCTGCAACAGTCCGATGGATACCGCACAGTTCCCCAGTATGCTGTCCCGCCACACCTCGTAATAGATCCTCTGACCATTTCACAGAGATCACGAACGGGTTCTGGCAGTATGCTGTCGTCAAGAAGACGGCTTTCGAGAAGGACGTGAAAATGGTTGCCGGGTACAAGGTTGATTGCTCCAAGATCCCAGACACGAAGAGCCTGCCCCTCGATGACACCCAAGGACCCGTCGCGAAGTTGTCGAAGGATGTGACAAAGGAGCTAGCGTTGGAAGAGGTTGAGGTGTAGGAGGATCGTTCCTTCATATGCAAAGTCGAGGCTCGCGTGCGAAGATACAAGTTACATTTCATTGGAAGCGAATGACATATGGGGAAGGAGACTGCAATAGGTACGAGATGAATGATGTGCCGCTATTCAACACGAGACGTCAAAGTTTCGCACACTTCTAATATAAGAGCTCACCTATCCTAATACCTTTAATTTCAACTCGATTGTGATTTCTAGTTCGGGAACGTGCGCTTTGCGGAAAACCGAGAGGAACTCATCTAAAGGGCTATTCGGTGCTCCATCATAAATAGGAGCTTCCGGTAGGTCCCCCGAACCATCGTTCTGGGCAGTGGTGTATAGCTGGAGTGAGAAATGGTCGAGCTTCGAGTTCTCAGCCCTGGTGGATACATGCTGCAGGAGTTCCACGGCACTAGGCCTGGATAGTATCACAAATCGCAGGTCGAGCCTCAGATCTACGCACTGGAGCTGAGGGACAACCTGGAGATGTGCTGCGAGATGGCTCAACACGCGGAGAACGAGCTCCATTGAACACTGTGCCTCGATAACCAACTCCCGCACGGATGGGATCACGGGAAGAAGGAGTGTTAGATGAGCTTGCAATTGATTGACAAGGGCAACTCGAACATGAACCCGCTCAAGCGACTGAGGAGAGGACCGGTTGAGAAAATCGACAACCAGATCAACGGATTCATTCGATTCCAAGGCTGGCAGGATCAGCTGTTGTAGCTGGGGACATTGAAGACGAAATAGGACGTCTATCCCCGACAGACGTAAAACCTGCAGCCGAGGGAGAACTATGGTGGGTTCTGATATCAAGGAGCTCTGACTGCCCGCGAAGCCGGAACTATTCCGAGTCCCTTCGCAATAGAACGTCAACTGGGGAGACATTGCGAAAAAGCGATAACAGACTCGAGCAAGTGGTGCTGGCGCAATATTCAAGTCGAGGTAAAGATGGTTAAGCTGAGACCAGTGAAAGTTGTCCAATACCATTGGACTAGAAGGTACAGTGATCCAAAGAGATCTCAGTCGACGGGCATTCGCAAACTGTTCAAGTGAGGTTGGATCATAGTCATGGGCCGCCGAGTCATTTGTCCAATTTTCCTTCAGATGTAGAGTCCTGAGACCGTCCAAATCACCAAGCCCAAACCGCGGCAGACTCGAAAGCACCCGACCAATGTTGTAGAAAGTCGCATGGCGCCAGCGCGTTGCATTTGCAAAAAGCTCCTTCAGCGGCGGTGGCAGAGTAACGCTCGCATTTGCGGAAAAATCTGGAGAGGGGAAATGGAAGAGTCGTAGATCGACAGCAAAGTTGAGCTTCTGCGAACCCGACCAACGCAAAGTGTTTGTTAGAAGGACATCAATGGCACGGTGCTCCTGTGTATCTGTCTCCGCAGTCGTTGGGTCGCCTGGTTCCAAAGAGAGATCAAAGCAGCGCCACAAGCGCGGCTCGGACTCGGCGATATGGCGCCAGTATGTACAAACACTTCTGAGAACCCATGGCCCGGCGCGTGTTGACTCCCTCAAGGGGGTCAAGTCGCAGCCGACGACCAGTTTGAAGATCTTGGTCAACAATTCGGGCGGAAGTGTGTGTATCGGGGGGAAGATGGAGACGTGGAGGTCTCGGAAGGCTTTGGCGGCAACGAGGTCTTGCTCTGCAGCAAATAGGGCTGCTCGCAGACCGTCTATCTTCAGCTTGCACGCGGAAATTTCGCCATCAACGACGCCGATGAAGCCTGCCAATTCATCCTTCAACGCCAAGTCCTCTGGTCGTGTTGAAAAAGACACCGTTGTGCCGAGAAGATGGGCATATGGCGAAGGCTTATCAATAACTCGGGAATGGAAGGAGTCTGAGCTCATGATGTTGGGTATATCTGTGTTAGAAGCGTCGGTCATGGTGAGAGGCAAGTCTCGAAAACACGTGGGGTGATCGACGGACTCGAACCGACGGCGACCATTCCAATTGTTTTATGTGCGTCGAATCCTGCGTACGTCTTCTATTTGAACTCGAAGAAGATTCGCTCAATCGTCTTCGGTGAAGTCTTTAACTTGCAGCCTCATCAATCTTGAACAGACTCACCGTTTTATGGACAGGACAAAAAAGTCTTCGAACAGACGTAGTTGAACTCATTCGTATAGTACTAACGTTATGTCACGGACCGTCTGTCTCTTCATGGTGTAACAAGGTGCACGTAAGTAATGCGGCTTGATGCTTTGTCTCGACGAACTGTAACTATGAGCGACTCTTACAACGGGAACTCAAAGTCAATTGAATTGTGGCGGGGTGAAATCGTCTTTACATCACAAGTGTAACCAGTAGTTCTTGGTATTCGGATTCCGACTTCTACTAAAGAGAATCTACGAGCACGTCAGGTGTGAGCGAACATCGGTAACATAAAGCTCACCTATGTCGAAGTCTGCAATGATACATTTACAATTAGTTTTATTTCTACTCCCGGAATAGTGGCTGCGCGGAAAACTGAAAGAAATTGACCCAACGGGCTGCTTGGCGAGGCATCATAGATGGGTGTTCGCTCTCCGGAGCAAACACAATGCTGGACGGTGGCAGTTGTGTACAGTTCGAGGGAAAAGTGGGCGAGCTGAGAGCTCCGCGCCCGCATGGAGATGTGCTCGCTAAGTGTCACGGCAGCAGCGGCAGACACTTGCATCACCGACATATCAAAGCGAACTTCCACAGACTGCAAAAGCGGTATCATAGCACAGGGATTTTGCGCAAGCTCCTCCCATACATCAAGAATTCGTATTATAGCGCACATAGCTGTTACCGTCAAACTGGTGACTTTTGGCATCGCTAGGAAGACAATGGTGAGATTGGATGTATATGCGTGTTGCAATATCACGGTGAGGTTGTTGAACTGTTGAGGCGACGATCGATTCAGAAAGTCGGCAACCTCTCTTACAGATCCGTCTGACTCCATAACTGGGAGAGAAAGGTTCTTCAACCGAGGACATCGAAGACGGGAAAGGATCCCAATACGATACAGGCCTAAGGTCTGTATTTGAGGGCACAGTAAGATAGGTCCAGACCTCAAAGACTCGATGTCACTAAGATCGACGCCTTCAGTGAACGGATAATCTTGCTGATAAAATGTGATCAGCTGAGAACAGCCTGCAAGGATGCGGTGACACCAGTAAGCGGGGCTCTGAATCTGCATCCCGAACCTGAGAGAAAGGCTGGTGAGCTGGAACCAAGGGAAATTAGCGATTGTGGATGGCGAGTCTGTCAGTACGCTCTGGGGAGGAAGATCCATGTGCAGAGTTTGAAGTCGAGGGACATTGTCAAACTTTTCAAGTACATCCAGCTGATGCAGTTCTGCTCCCCCGGTATTCAGAATGGCAAGATTTTCGAGGATGTCTAGGGCACCAGCAGGAAACTGAGGAAGGAATGAAAATGCATCGTGACTGCCGCGGAAAATGACATCCCTCCAGCGCGAAGAACATGCGACGAGAGCCTTGATTGGCTCCAGTGACAGAGTAGGAAAGTCGATTCTCGGCGACAACGTATCAAGATCGGTAAAAAAAGTCCAATGGTTGGGGGTGTGACCAATGCAAAGAACGAGCAAGAGGGACATTCATGTCATGATGTGGGGGCATATGGAATGACATGAGTCCTTCGATGGTGGGGGTGACTTCAAAACATCTCCACAAGCGCGGCTCCGATTCAGCAATCCCCTGCCAGTAGCGGCAAACACGTTTGAGTATCCATGGTCCCCCAAGGGGGGGTTGCCACAACTGGACCATGTCGCAACCGACGACCCTTTTGAAGATCTTCGCCAAGAGCTCGGGCGGTAGCGTGTGTATGGGGGGAAAGATGGAGACGTGGTGGTCGCGAAAGGCTTTCGCATCAGCGAGGTCTTGTTCCGCAGCAATCAAGGCTGCTCGCAGACCGTCTACCTTCCGCTTGCACGCGGAAATTTCGCCATCAACGACGCCGATGAAGCCTGCCAACTCATCCTTCAACGCGAAATCCTCTGGTCGCTCTGAAAAAGCGATCGATGTACCAAAAAGATGGGCATATGGTGATGGTTGGTCGACGAGTCGAAGAGGAATGAATTCAATTGAGTCGGACTCCTTGGTAATAGGTGGCTCGATGTCTGCCATGTCGATGTCTGCCATGGTGGTGTTCGTCAAGGTCGTGAGCATGAACCTCCGGACCGGATCTCCGAATCCAACTCGTGTCGTAAACCAGCGTCAAGTTCAACTAAGACAAGACACAGGTGGCAAAATCGAGGCAACTCGATCGAGTTGCCGAACAGGCAACTCCTGGAGCAACTGCTGAGCAACTCCCATTGACATGCGGCGAAGGCTTGCCTTAAAGGGCACATTAGATATGTGAAATATTTAGTAATCTTTCAATAATATAATATTACTCATCGTGTGAATGGTGTGTTGATTCCTCCTTGCTCCTGCTCCTTCAACTTGACACTTGTCTCTCTGCCTTTGGATACGTTCTGAGGCCCGGCGTTGGTTTTCGCAACGGCGCTCGATTCCGGGGACTCGTGCAGTCGTTGTGTTCGTTCGGTGGCTCGGGAATGACTACGATGATGGGTATGAATACCTCACGCGAACAGCGGGCAAGGGTAGATGATTCAGGCGCATAGCGGGCAGAGGTTACAGGACGAGACTGCGTGAGGCGTGAGGTCGAGTGGGCGGTTTATTGATACACGCGACGACGCCTCTTACATTTGCACCACGACGACGCCATGTCGCGCAGATGGACTGACAGACGATGACCTCGTCAGGCTCATCAGATTGGAACGTTCGACACAGCACAAGGCTGCCGCGGCCAGGATGCCCAACACCCACAATATCGTTTGACATCAGTGCTCCGCCCTACACACCGCCCCTCGTCAAATATCTATTCGACCCGGCTCCACCTCCGGCCAACGAAACTGCTCCTACTCCCAATCCCAATAAGCTTGTCGCCGTTCCACAAGTGAAGCCGTCCTTTGATGTGCATTTCATTCGTGTATACCCTTCTCTCCAAGCATACAGGATCTCAGTCGAAGACTGGATGGACTTCTACGACGGCCTCAACATCGCCATGATCGGCAGTCCCCTCTTGCTGCGGTCGACAAGGTCGGCATGATAGTCGGGTTTGTCGGCAATGATTGCTGGCATAGTGATCCAAGGTATGCATGTTCAACAATGTATGGTGCTCTAAATCTCACGAATCACGCTTCCTAGTCCGCTCAAACGGGCATGCGCGTCCTCTCCAAAAACTTGACCGACAAGTATCTCATCCGCGCCAGCGAGACCTTTTATCCGCGTGGATTGCCGGTCCGTCCAGACAATTTGCCGACGCTTTCAGGTGGGTAATTAAAGTACTCTTGATCTGGTTTCACGAAATCCAAACACGCCCTCATAGGGATCCACAGGCTCCCAGTGGAGCTCTGTCGCCGACATCACCGTCTACATCTCAGACCGCGTCTCCTCCGCTGCTCGTACCGTCAGAGGAGGGCACCATATACCGGCGGTCGACGTCTGTCCCCACCTCACAACAAGCATCGACATCAACCGTCATGGTCAAAGGCGAAGGCTTCGACCTTTCGTCCAAATGGCGATTAAGGTCCCTTCACAAGGGTGGCTTGTTCTATCCTATGTTTTTCTTCACGGACACGTCCGCTTCTGCCGACTTCAACTACTTCCAGGTGAGCCCCCACCATGTCTATCCTCAGTGCCTATATTCATGCCTCATGTTCTAGCAATACTATTACACCGCAGATTCGCCGAGTGACGAGTCAGCGTACTATTCTCCTCCACCGCTGTACATGTTGGCGAATGACGCCACCACATCTTCGCCTCTCCCGTCCGCGTCGAGTCTAGCGGGATGGAATGGCGAACCCGTTCCTCATGCAATGCGCTCATCAGCCGCAGTGGTCCGCGGACTCAGCTTCTATCTACGACTCGTACTCTCAACTGCAAGCGTGTTGGGGAGGTTTGTACCCGATGCAGACAGACACAGTCCTGCTCAATCCCGTTTTGCAACAACACGCCGACCAGAACTATGCTGCCTTCTCAGCTTATTCTCCCTCCGACATGGAAGGATCGTACTGAAGACAATACGGCACCTGCGAACTGCCACTTCGTATGCAAGGAGGTAGAGCATGTCCAACGACAACGCCACCAAAGACCCGTTTCGCAGCCTAAGGCACCGAAGGACAAAATATGGTTAAAAGTCATCCAAAAAAGCAATGAGGTAAGGCGACCGTAGACCCTGGACGTCCTTCGTGTACTTGTATGGTAGCCTGAGGAGAGCAATAAGCACAGATTTCCGATTATAGCAGTAGCACCCCCATCGTCGAATGTCTTCCACATCCAACGGTAAACCTTCCGCATTATGAAGCCCGAAATTTCGACGCGCCTTGGACGTCAAGCATAGTTCTTGTATTGAATGTCATCTCGACTTAGAATGGCGGTGAGACGATGGCTGGAGGAGAGCTAGGATAATAGTCAATGTGAGCGCGCGGACTGTATTAAGTACATAAACAAGCAAGCCTTATGTCTTGCCGGAGCTAGGTAAGATCCATTTTAGGACTTATGACCCCACGTTTCAAGTGGAGTTGCAGCAGGAGTTGCACAAGAGTTGCAACAGGTGTTGCCTGTTCGGCAACTCGATCGAGTTGCCGTGACTTTGCCACCTGTGAGAGAAGAAGGATGCTCACGACTTCGCTAGAAGTTGGATATACATGTTCCAAATCGCTCTTCTAATGCCTGCCTCTCATAGACATAGGCGACGGGAGGTATCTTGTTTGATGATGAACCAGCAACGTCGGTCGCTGTCAGCTTTCGAGATGAGAAAGACCTCACGTTCAACGTCGAACTCCTGGCGTCCTCTACTACCAAGACTATACACGACTACTGTTCATGTGGATCAATAAGTAGTAGAATTGGAAGCAAGAGGTCGGACAGAAATAAAAATAACACTAAGTACAGCACAGCCAGAGGTCAACCATGAGTCGACTTTCGCTGCCATCCGTCCTCATCGACGAGGTCTTTATTGAACTGACAGTACGCTTTCAACTGACTTCGCTCATTCCGCCCACCGAGCATCGTGGCTACCTCTCGCGTTCTGAAAAATGTAAAATCCGACGGAGAGACGTCCGCCTCATAGAAAATGAGCAGCAATGTCTTCAACTCTGGAATCAGATTCACTTTCCCCAGATCAGTCATCAACGTCGATAAAGCCTGGTCGACATCGGCGATGGCCGTGTCAGTCATGGAGACAAACTCGAACACGATAACCAGCTCCGTCAGGCTAGGCAAAACCTCCAGAATCTTCGTCAAGCTTCCGACCGACAGGTCACAGTTGCCAAGCTCGAGATAATCAAGTGGACATTTGGAGTATTTCAGTAGGTCGAGTAGAGAGGGAAGGGCAGTTTTGAGGGATAGAGCCTCGCGATCACCGACGCGAAGGGTGTTGAGCTTTGGAAGATGAACCAGCGTCAAGTCATGAAAGTCCCCAGCAAAGAAGAGCTCTGCCAGCTCTGAAGTGACGCGCGCTTTCACTGGAGGTGATGACTGGGCAAATTTAATCATCAGCCCCTTGAGGTCGGAGCACTCGCGTAGCAGGGCGACCAGGGAGGAGTCGTAAGCTGAACCCTCTACGTCGAATGTGACGAGCTGGTCCTGCAAAGGAAAGCGACTCAGCACGTCCTCGTCTGCAGACTTAATGCTCATCTCCTTGAGCTCTGGAGCTGATGTGAAGTGCATAACACCATCAACCGCGAGCGGAGTCCATGGAATCTCGAGCCGGAAGAGCCGCGGAAGCCTGCCTCGTACACCAGCAAGAGCGCTCGCGCAGTCTGTATCCAGCACGATAAATCGAACGGTGTGCCACTGACTACTCCGTGCAATCAATAGCTCCAAGAGAGTCAATGCCAGTTCGGAGGAGCCGTCACCGGCCACGGGAACACTGTCATCATCCATCGATGAGCGGCTGTCGAATGCGATGAATAGGTCCGCCTGAGATGTGCGAGAAAGAGCTAGAGATAACAGCGCGACGGGGTCTCTGAGCTGCGCTAGTACTGGAACGTGGACGTCTATGTTCCGCCACAGTCGAGCAGATGACAAGACCACTTTTCGCCAAGATTGGCAAACCTTTGACAATAGCCAACACTCGTGTCGGACACACGGGATGACGAATCCCCTGGGAGGAATGATGTAGTGGCAGATCTCCTCAATGAGCTCTACCGGCAGCTTTTGGATCGGCGACGACGCGATTGCATTGTTCACGGAGAGGTTAATGGGGACAATGGATGAGGTTGCAGTGTTCATCGGCATTGAGCTCATAGCAGAGACAATGGAATATGCGGATGTCCGGTTAAGCCTACAGAATGTGTTTGTTCAATTAAAGCGCGACTGGGGGGAGATCCTGCTTACCCGGGCAATGGGAGTCGGTTTTGGTTGTTAACAAAGAGAGTTACTGTCACGGGTTAGCATGAACGCTCGGATATGGCACCAAAGCCGAACAAACAGACATCTGCGAGACCTTTTTCATTGATCATTTGTGTTATATAATGTGGGAAACTTACAAATGGAAGTGGACGAGGGCAGGAATTGTTGAGAAAAGTCGATCGTTCCGCAATAAACAGTTTCATGAACATTTGTGGCGCATTTTCGTATCTGGATCTGTGGGAATCCAAGGGTTAGGGTTATTTAAACAAGAACATATCGGAGATGCACCTGAATTAAGGCGTCGCAGGAGCTTTTCAATGTGAACCTCACATAGTGTGAGAGGTCCATGGGTCGTGCAATTCGATGGCGGGAAACAGGGAAAATTAGTCGCTCAATGCGAAAAGCTAGATTGTGAATGAGCAAGTCGCGCTCGTCCTGAGCAACGCCCTGGAATCGGTCTAGATTTCGGAAAAGAAGAGAGGATGCACTTTAGCACCTTCATAAATACGTTAAACGAGCACGATAAAAGGGTGAACCGTTATGACATCGAGCAGAGTCTCAAATCACGTACTGTGCTCGAAGGCAGTGCGAGGACAGACGGCGACTATATGCTAGCCATCAACCATTATGTGATCCAATCTGAGACACTCGAAAAATGGAAGTAGAGTTCCATGAACATGTGTGGCGCATTTTCACTCGCGGTACCTAGATTTTCTTTCCAGCATCCGAGGGTTAGGGTTAACGAGAAGCCACTGTCTCAGAGATGCGCCCGAATGAAAACGTAGCTGGAACCACACAGAGCATGCCCTCGGAGGCATATGATCGTACAGTCGCTGGTTTTGTTAGTTAGTGGGTCAAGTCCCAGAAATCGACCTGTATGCTCGCGTCCTGAACAGAAGTACACGTTCCAGATCGTTCAGAGTCATGTCCGAAATGGTTCCAGTTCGTGCAGCGTCAATACAAACGCTAACAATCTTGAAACGAGCGCCACTCGCTGAATGCAGCCATTGTTTCGAATACGCGCACAAGCAGAGGGGGAATCAGATGCAGGGTAATAATACAGTTCAATATGGTACATGTCCTGTATCAGAATGTAAGTAAATAGATGATAGAAAAGTATCAGCAACGTACTAATGATCGTGCTCTTGGTTCCGTAGCCCGCTCAAATCTTTGGTTGTTCTACAAAAAGAAGTTAGACAAAATAATCAAAGATGACGGAACACGCACTCGACGGGGACACCCAGCACATCAATCTTGTCGATACGCGACTCGTCCTCTTCGCCATGGTTGGACGCCACGAAGATCTGCGAGGTGTTAGCACGGTCACAACGTGCAGGATAGTGACTCGCATACATGCAGGCTGTTCACTTTCTGGAATCGAACAAATCGGAGCTGAATGGGTTTGCCCTGCGCCACGTCCTCCTCGCTGAGTTCCAGCACCTGCGCGACCTGGGGCTCGTCGGCCGACTCCACGTCCTCAAAGCCGATGCTGCTATTGTTCGCGACGAGTTTTATCGTCTTAGGTGCCCTCGCAGGGTCCGAGCATTGGATGACGAGCGACCGTACGCGTACAGCCTGATTGAACTGCTCCGCTGTTAGCATTTTTTTCGGACACCATAACCGGGGGTAACGCACGGCAATGTTCAGCAAGAGTTGCTCGTCGGCATCGCTGAGGAGATAGCCGCTGCCCTCGTTCCGCTTTTTGGCGCCGATGATGCTGGACAATGTGTGGCTCGACGACTCGTTCAGACAGTTGGATTGCTGGAGATCGAGGAATTCAAGCAGAGAGACCTAGGTCAATGTCAGCCTCGTCGACGGCCAGAGGCTCCAGAGCCGCACATCCGCGTCCTTTGAGCTCATCGTTGGCGACGTTGACGGTGGTGATGGTAAGAGGAAGAGTTTGAGATTGATGCCCCATCACTTTCACATTGACAAGTCAAGTCTAAAATTATCTATAATCACAAAGTGGTATAACATGCCGGAACGACGTCGAAACAACATAAGTTATAATACTTTACATTGTACAAACATACCCAATGGACAATGAAGTTTTCTTCTCTCATCGCTAGTATCTCGATGTGCAGGTGTACAGCGCCCGATTTCAGCCCACTTTAGCTCACCACTCCTTGAGTTCAATCACACAATGCCCCTTCTGCAAGTCGAGCAGGGAACACAGGTGGTCCCAATTCTGGCCGGATCCGAGGTTGAGCTGTAGTAACTCGAGCTTGGGGAGCAGAGCATCTTCCCTGACAACAAGCCTGTCCAGCAGCTCATCTGTAATAAAAGGTGTCTTCAAGGTGAACCTTGTCACATCGACAGCTTGCTGCAACCAGGTATGAAGATCGACACAGGTGTCTGTTGTCGCACGATAGGTGGCGACTTCAAGGGAACGAAGCTGGCGCATTAATGTGGGTACATTTGGGAGAACAATGGAGGAGTCGGGCTCATAGGTAAGCTCATAGGAATAGTTCAGAGAGAGCTGTTTAAGCCCCGGAGCTGACAGTTTAGGCAGAAAGTCACTATATACACGAGGTTTGCCACTGGTTAGAGTGAGGGACCGCAGCATTGGAAGTGATAGTTGGGGGATAGTTTTAGCCGTCACCGAATCGAGATACTTGATGGTCAACTGTTCAAGAGCAGACATTGACGCTAGATGCGCCAGAAACGGCGCGTTTGAACGCGGCAATAATTCGCACTCGTAACTGATCAACGTCTTCCAAGGTAGTCGGGCCCGTCCCAAATCTCCTCCCAAAACGCGGACAGAGCAAAGGACTGGTGCGCGGAGGTCCCCTCGTTGGATGAATGGGTCCCTCGGACGGGAACGTTCCGAATGTTCTGCGACAAACAAACTGTCTAGCCGTTCGAAGGACATTTCAAACAGAGCTGACAGGAGGCAATTCCTAGCTTCAAAACGGAGATACGACCACCGCAATGCACTGACTTGCAGCGTGTTGAAGATGAAAGGGTGGATCTCAATCTTGGTCGGGCATCGGAGGTGAACTGTAAGACTACAGTCTTTAGATCGGGAAAGGAATAACGTGAGGTTGTAGGAGAAGCGCGCGAGAAGTGCAACGTCGGGATAGGCAGGCTCCATGGAGGTCGGGAATGCGAAGGAGAGAGTTGTCCATAACGATGGGGTTGACAGCACAACCCTGCGCCAACGGGACGATACATGGGAAAGCGACCAAGGCGCGTTCCGAGAATTGAGAGAGGAATAGCCCGTGTCGTCAGGATGTGGGATGCAACACGTAAAGATTTCGCGCAGAATATCATCTGGCAACGAACGAGAGGGCTGAAGGAGCTTCTGCCCGTCATCAACGTGCATTAGCAGTTTGTCTCGTTCTTCCGTCAACAACTCCATATCGCTCCGCAAGAGAGCAAGCTTTTCATCGTACTCAGAGAGTGTAGCGGGGCTGCCTGGATAATGCCCCTCAAAACCGCTTTCTCCGCATCATGGGGCGGGTCATTGACTTTGAGCAGCTTTCCAACGCGCTCGCTTCGCGCCGGTTGACGAGTGTTTGGAACGAATGAGGACATGCCGCAGTGCGCACACGGCTCAGGGAACATCAATGTAGGTGCGGCTGCTTTGATCTTTCTTCAGCTTGTATACCACGGAAGGACGAAAGATATACTGACCTCTGGAAGCTTGATCACAAGTGGTAGTGGTTTCCGACATCGTATCTGCTTTGAGAAAGGTTATTTGACATACAACCAGGAAAGTTATACGTACTTTTACTGCACTGGGTTGAAAAGGACGGAACTCAAGTTGAGCTTGACAATATTGTGGCTGTTGAGAAGCAAGGACCGCTGCACAGCCACCGTGATTACGCGTTCGAGCAATCATGGTTAGTCTCCCACAGTCAGCCCACGGGTGTGGTGGCCGGCTTTCGTATCTAAGGCTATAGTACGAGCGTCCGTTCAAGCAGAGGTTCTTGAATTTCAGTCCCTCCCCTCTCGGTCGTGAAGACGGGCCGGCTCCTCACGCTAAATACGCCCCCGCCAATTTCCTTGATTCGCACATAGACGCATCGAACCGCGTCCTCCTCATCGTCGAAATAGCCATCTAGTTCATAGCCATCTAGCTCATAGGAAGCTGGATTGCCTCCCCACTTGGCACCTACTTCCCGAAGACATGTTCGCTGGCTCCCAGGATTCATATCTCAAACCCACCGACATGTCGCAGGATGCACGAGAACGGTCCAGGTTTCAGCGCTTCGGAATTTACTCTCTCACTTCTTATACGCCCGGGAAGACCTAAATCAGTCACTAGCATTATGTGAGGCTCTTTGGAGCTTTAATGCGATCAACACTCGTCAGATCAGTTTTTCGCCGAACACTTTTCTCTGCAGTCTCGCGGATTGCCTCCTCAAGGAATACGCGGAGCCAGACTGGTTTCTCTACATAGGATTCAACACGTCCTGGCGATTTCTATGTTCTTCTGCCCGGCCGCCCATAACATCCTTGGTAACATGGATGAATTGGGGCCACATACACTTTCCAGTGGTTGAACAGCCACTGCGACGTTATTATCCAGGTGCATCTCTGAGATGTTCTTATTTAAATAACCCTAACCCGCGGATCTAGATACGAAAATGCGCCACAAATGTTCATGAAAACTGTTTATTGTGGAACGATCGACTTTTCTCGACAATTCTTGCCCTCGTCCACTTCCATTTTCGAGGGTCCCGCATTGCGTAACACAATGGTCAATCAATAACGTCTCGTAGATGTCTGTTTTTTCGACTTTGGTGCCATATCCGAGCGTTCATGCTAACCCGTGACCGTAACTCTCTTTGTTAACAACCAGCATTGACTCTCATTGCCCAGGTAAGCAAGATCTACCTCCAGTCGCGCTTTAACCGAACAGACACATTCTGTAGGCTTAAACCCCACATCCGCATATTCCATTGTCTCTGCCATGAGGTCAACGCCGATGAACACTGCAACCTCATCCATTGTCCCCATTAACCTCTCTGTGAACAATGCAATCGCGTCGTCGCCGATCCAAAAGCTGCCGGTAGAGCTCCTAGAGGAAATCTACCACTACATCATTCCTCCCGGGGGATTCGTCATCCCGTGTGTCCGACACGAGTGTTGGCTATTGTCCAAGGTTCGCCGATCTTGGCGAAAAGTGGTCTTGTCATCTGCTCGATTGTGGCGGAACATAGACGTCCACGTTCCAGTACTAGCGCAGCTCAGAGACCCCGTCGCGCTGTTATCTCTAGCTCTTTCTCGCACAGCTCAGGCGGACCTATTCATCGCATTCGACAGCCGCTCATCGATGGATGATGACGGTGTTCCCGTGGCCGGTGACGGCTCCTCCTCCGAACTGGCATTGACTCTCTTGGAGCTATTGATTGCACGGAGTAGTCAGTGGCACACCGTTCGATTTATCGCGCTGGACATAGACTGCGCGCGCGCTCTTGCTGGTGTACGAGGCAGGCTTCCGCGGCTCTTCCGGCTCGAGATTCCATGGACTCCGCTCGCGGTTGATGGTGTTATGCACTTCACATCAGCTCCAGAGCTCAAGGAGATGAGCATTAAGTCTGAAGACGAGGACGTGCTGAGTCGCTTTCCTTTGCAGGACCAGCTCGTCACATTCGATGTAGAGGGTTCAGCTTACGAATCCTCCCTGGTCGCTCTGCTACGCGAGTGCTCCGACCCTTTGCTGGAGACTATCACGATCTGACTCTCGTTCATCTTCCGAAGCTCAACACCCTTCGCGTCGGTGATCGCGAGGCTCTATCCCTCGAAACTGCACTTCCCTCTCTACTCAACCTGCTCAAATATTCCCGTTGTCCACTTGATTATCTCGAGCTTATCAACTGTGACCTGTCGGTCGGCAGCTTGTCGAAGATTCTGGAGGTTTTGCCTAGCCTGACGGAGCTGGTTATCGTGTTCGAGTTTGTCTCCATGACTGACACGGCCATCGCCGATGTCGACCAGGCTTTATCGACGTTGATGACTGATCTGGGGAAAGTGAATCTGATTCCAGAGTTGAAGACATTGCTGCTCATTTTCTATGAGGCGGACGTCTCTCCGTCGGATTTTACATTTTTCAGAACGCGAGAGGTAGCCACGATGCTCGGTGGGCGGAATGAGCGAAGTCAGTTGAAATCGTACTGTCAGTTCGATAAAGACCTCATCGAGGAGGATGGATGGCGTTGAGAACGTTGACTGTTGTAACGCGACTTAAAGACTTCACCGAAGACGATTGAGTGAATCTTCTTCCAGTTCAACTATAAGACGTACGCAGGATTCGATTTTGACTGGAAAACACAAAACAATTGGAATGGTCGGCGATATCGGTTCGAGTCGTTGAACACTATAGAGGATTTACCTGGTGCAGACACTCAGACCATCCTTACTCGTCGTCGCTCTTGGACCACTGTTCTGCTTATTCTCTTATTTCCTTCTTAGTCTTAGCTATTGTTCTCAAGGACCATCGTATGTGCAGTACTTATACCCTCTCTTTACACTGGAATATGCATCGGAGTTCTCCCCAAGTCATCGACAGCTGAACCCTACACATCGATCACCTCCACGTGCTTTCGTGACTTGCCTCTCCACCATGACCGACATTTCTAACATAGATATACCCAATATCACGAGCTCAGACTCCTTCCGTTCTCGACTCGTCGACCGCCCATCCCCGTATTCTCATCTTTGGGGCACAACAGTGGCTTTTTTAGGACGACCGGAGGACTTTGCGCTGAAAGACGAGCTGGCCGCTTTCATTGGCGTCGTTGATGAAGAAATTTCAGAGTGCAAGCGGGGGGTGAACGGTCTCCGAGCAGCCTTGATTGCTGCAGAGCGAGATCTCGCTGCCGCAAAATCCTTCCGTGACCTCCACGTCTCCATCTTTCCCCCGATACATACGCTACCGCCCGAAGTGTTGACCAAGATCTTCAAAATGGTCGTCGGCTGCGAATTGACCCCCTTGAGGGAGTCAGCACGCGCCGGACCATGGGCTCTCAGAAATGTTTGTACCTATTGGCGCCATATCGCCGAGTCCGAACCGCGCTTGTGGCGCTGCTTTGATCTCTCTTTGGAACCAGGCAAGCTCGCGATTGTGGAGACAGAGACACAGGAGCTTTCCGCACATCGTGCCATTGATGTCCTTCTAACAAACATTTTGCGTTGGTCGGGTTCGCAGACGCTCCATTTTAGAGTCGATCTACGACTCTTCCATTTCCCCTCTCCAGATTTTTCCGCAAATGCGAGCGTTACTCTGTCACCGCCGCTGAAGGAGCTTTTTGCAAATGCCACGCGCTGGCGCCATGCGACTTTCTACAATATTGGTCGGCTGCTTTCGCGTCTGCCGCGGTTTGGGATTGGTGATTTGGACGGTCTCATGACTCTACATCTGGAGGAGAATTGGGATACAAATGCCTTGGCCCGTGACTATGATCCAACCGCACTAAAACGGTTTGCGAATGCGCCTCGCCTGACATCTCTTTGGATCACTGTACCTTCTAGTCCACTGGTATTGGACAACTTTCGCTGGCCTCAGCTTAAGCATCTTTACCTCGACTTCAAGATTGCGTCAGCACCACCTGCTCGAGTCTGTTATCGCTTTTTCGCAATGTTTCCAGAGTTGACGTTCTATTGCGAAATCAACAGTTCCAGCTTCGCGGGCAGTCAGAGGGCCTTGAGATCAGAACCCACCATAGTTCTCCCTCGTCTGCAGGTTTTACGTCTGTCGGGGATTGACGTCCTTTTTCGTCTTCAATGTCCCCAGCTAGAAAAGCTGACCCTGCCAGCCTTGAAATCGAATGAATCCGTTGATCTGGTTGTCGATTTTCTCAACCGGTCCTCTCCTCACTCGCTTGAGCGGGTTCAAGTTCGCGTTGTCAATCAATCGCGCACTCATCTAACGCCCCTTCTTTCTGTGATCCCATCCGTGCGGGAGTTGGTTATCGAGGCACAGTGTTCAATGGAAGTCGTTCTCCGCGTGTTGAAGCATCTTGCCGCACATTTCCGGGTTGTGCCTCAGCTCCAGTGCGTAGATCTGAGGCTCGACCTGCGATTTGCGAAACTATCCAGGCCTAATGCTGTGGAACTCCTGCAGCATGTATCCACCAGGGCTCGGAACTCGAAGCTCGACCACTTCTCACTCCTGCTATACACGACTGCTAAGAGCAGTACTACTTCGTCGGGCCCACGGAATGTTCCTATTTATGATGCAGGACCGAACAGCCCTTTAGGTGCATTCCTCTCGGTTTTCCGCGAAGCCCACGTTCCCGAACTAGAAATCACAATGAACTCGAGATTAAGGGTATTAGGATAGGTGAGCTCTTCTATATCTGAAGTGTGCGCAACTTTGACGCGACCTGCTGAATAGACGCGTCATTCTGTCGTAGTCTCCTTCCACAAGAGATGTATTTTTATGTTTGTTTTCAATGACATGTATCGTGTGCATTCGTCGGCAAGCGACGCTATTCGCCCAGTGCCCTGGACAGGTCTGGCGTCACTAATCTAAGTGGTAACTGGATACGATGCCAATTCGCCGTCTTCAAGCACTCTCGAGTCTCTTCCGCCTTGAGATCTGCCCCTGGCGCCCTCCTACAGTCTTAGTCGTCTGACTTCAACTTCTCGCCTGAAGTCGCTACCTCTCCCCATTGCAGTACCTCGCACATCGTTCACCACTTGATACACTCGAGCGCGTGGATGGAGTGAGATTGTGACTGGCGGCACGCCGCCGCCGCCTCCCGTCTCAGTTGTCGAGATCGTCTTTCTTTCTGACGCCCTGCCATGACACGACGGATTAGGTGCCCGCCGTCGACGAGACTAAACCTTTCTAGGCGTCATCTCGAAGAGTCTGCTGTAGTCCACTACGACACACAGTCGCCGTGGAATTGTTTCCACCAGGGCTCAGAACTCGAAGCTCGACCTCCAGGTATCCGCCACTGCCAAGAAAGTTCGACTGTATAGCCCATTATTCGTCTCGGTTTTCCGCGAAGCCGAGATCCCAGGCTGGAAATCATAATAGACCGAAATTGAAACAGGTGGGCTCTCTATGTCCAAATTGACAGTGTGTGCATCTTTGACGTGTCGTGTTGAATACCCGCTCATCATTCATTTCGTACCTATTGCAGTCTCCTTCCCCATATGTCATTCGCTTCCAATGAAATGTAACTTGTATCTTCACACGCGAGCCTCGACTCTCCATATGAAGGAACTATCCTCCTACGCCTCAACCTCTTCCAACGCTAGCTCCTTTGTCACCTCCTTCGAGAACTTCGCGACGGGTCCTTGGGTGTCATCGAGTGGCAGGCTCTTCGTGTCTGGGATCTTCGAGCAATCAACCTTGTACCCGGCAACCATTTTCACGTCCTTCTCGAAAGCCGTCTTCTTGACGACAGCATACTGCCAGAACCCGTTCGTGATCTCTGTGAAACGGTCGTCAGTATAGAGGATTTGTTACGAGGTGGCGGGACAGCATACTGGGGAACTGTGCGGTATCCATCGGACTGTTGCAGGCGTCAGATATCGCGTGTACATACATACAGTGCGAAAGGTTCATACCCTTCGAACATGTCGTATTCTCTAGAAAGGTCTACTAGTCGGTCGACCTCTTTCTTCCTCAAGGCCATGTATTTCTTCCTGTCCGTCTCGTCCGGGGCGATGTTGTGTACAAGCGTGCTATGAAACACGGCAGAGACGTACTATACAATTCATGAATGACACGCATACATAGTACACCATGAAGCGAAACTTACGTTCTCGTAGTCAGCCTTGTTCCCCCACTTGCTGTAAGGATAGACCTTGGCGCTATTGACAGTCAAAGTAGCAGTATCTGTCGAAGGAAAGGAATGTGATTGGTTTACCTTGGACCGTTCCATTCAAATTCTGTTCTAGCCGTTAGCACAACGAAGAGCGCTGGACCAAGGACGTACCTATAACACCGGCCTCCTTGCCATCTGAGGTAGACTTGCCATAACATGCCCATTGTGCGGCGGCCCGGAAGCTGTCAGTCAGATAGAGAGCGCCTAGAGAACACGTTGTAAACAGTCTCGAAGAAAGCAACGAATGGCCTGATCACGAACCGTCTCTGTTAAGATCACCCTTGCCTGTCGGAGGCCAATCCTTCGCCATGTCTGTCATCTTCGTCTTTAGCTTGTCCATTGGCGTGCCGTGATACAGGTGTATCTTCTCCTCGGGATCTTGATGTCCAGCCGTATGTCGAGCACTGACGCGCGTCACATTTGAAAGTTGGGTCTCCACGCCGCTTGTAACCTAGACGTGTACTGGTAAGTACTAGAACGGCAATAACACTTGGACTTGCCTGTTCATCGAGCGGCGCCGCATGTGAAAGGAGCGAGAGTCCAAAGACCACGAGGGAGATAGCTGATTGGATGGAAGGCATCTTGAGATAGATAATAGGTGTATGCGCAACGAATTTTCACGACCTGAATAATGATCTTTAACAAATGAGCCGAACAGTAGACATATGAACTTGCCAGCGTGTAGGTAGAAGGGATCAAATGCACCTGGCAGATTGACGAGATTCTATGCCCTCCAAGCGCCTTCTTTATACTTCGTCGGGCGCCATTATGAGGTTGATGGTTGCACGCACACAGCGCATCCTGGGCATACGGCAGAATCGCGGGGGAGCAAATACTGACAAGGCGTCATCGTGATATTGACGCGCGCGCAGTAGCTAACGGTGAGGTGCGGTGCGTTGCCTAAAGGACCTAGTCAAGAAACGCAGAGACGTGCACTACTGTTCGAAAGTGCCTGAACACTGCAACCTGCCTTCCCAATGGCGCTCTCGAATTCGTTGAGAGCAAGGAGGAAGGTTGACAAGCCGTCTTTGGCATATCATACGCTTCGCCTCCATATGATCCCAAGATCTCGACTGAAGTTGTTTTAGGTAGATCATGAAGTGCGCTGACACATACGATAATCATTGAAGTCGCTGAATATCGATGGGCGCGCTTGGCCAGTGATGGATAGAGATCTTTAGTCATTCCGAGAAACTCCTAGACAAAGCATCAGCGTATCCCAGTGCTTCTGACTTGGCCGACATTGTCGCTGCACGCCCATAAGTTGAGGCCGTCGGCAAATTCGGTTCTGTACAAGATCAGTCAGGCAACAGTCATTTGGGCGCTGTCAACTTACGATAGCGTGTCACTAGTGTCGAGTCCAGGTTGAGATCTTCACTCAATTGGGGAACAGATTAGCTATGTAAAGTGGCCCGAATTGGCCGGAAGCCGACAACCAAAAGTCCTTCGCCCGTGAGCAGACGAACAGTCTCAACCTCGTTAACAGTCAAAGCCGTACATCCACGTCGTTCAAGCTCATCGCTGCCCGCGATGATGATGGTAAGAGACAGACGTCGACAGAGTTTTGATGCCGATCCTTTCTTGGCTCCAGTAGTCGTACTCGAAGAGGACCATGATTTCAAACAATATACAAGGTCAGGTTGAATTCGACGAGGGCGGTTCTGCGTTGAATGGTTGAAGCGCCTGTACGTCAAGTAGATCGGCGTGGGTAGGTTCAGCAGAGTGGTCGCAGGTCAAAATGTGGTAGCAGCGCCGTTCACATGAGGAGCGTGCATACGTAAAACGTCCGATTACTGGTGACATGAATTCAAGGCTTGGGCGTTCTGGATAAAGTCACACAAGAAGATTAAGAAAGGTGTTTGATTTCACGTGACCTGAAGGGAATTGTGTGATTTCTGGGAACTGTGTGTGTAATGTACAATCCCTTGCGTACTTGAGTTCAAGACGATGGCCATTAGGGCTTGAGAGATGCGGAGAAGGTGCCGGCCTCGCGCTGGTCGTCCCACTTGCGGATCTGGGGACACGTTAGATGGGTTTGGCAATGTCATGGAGAGCATACCCATTCGTCTGGACAATATTGAGCACGGAAAATGAGACAAAATATAAGCACTTACTCGGGCACAGAGAGCGGTAGGTCTTCTTGAACTGCTGGCAGGGCGCAAAGTGAGGACCCTTGGCATTGATGCATCTGAAGTAATCGACGTAGCTCTGGAAGCTGTTCGGAGTGAGCAACAGTCGAGTTCATTTTTGGATGCGCACCAGTGGCGGGGCGGGTTCTGGTTGGGAGACCGGGCTACGATATGCTTTAGATTGGTCATTGACGTGTCGTGTATCTTCTTCTCGGGATCTTGATGTCCAGCCGTGTGTCGGGCACTGACGTGCGTCACATTCGAAAGTTGGGTCTCCACGCCGCTTGTAACCTAAACGCGTAGTGGTAAGTACCAGAACGGACAGTAACAGTTGGACTTGCCTGTAGCGGCGCCGCATGTGAAAGGAGCGAGAGTCCAAGGACCACGAGGAAGATAGCTGATTGGATGGAGGGCATCTCTTGAGATAGATAATAGGTGTATGTGAAACGAATTTTCACGACCTGAATAATGATCTTTAACAAGCGAGCCGAACAGTAGACATATGAACTTGCCAGCGTGTAGGTAGAAGGGATCAAATGCACCTGGCAGATTACGAGATTCTATGGCCTCCAAGCGCCTTCTTTATACTTCGTCAGGCGCCATTATGAGGTTGATGGTTGCACGCACACACGGCGCATCCTAGGCATACGGGGGAACTGCGCGGAGAAAATACGGGCAAGGCGTCATCATGATATTGACGCGCGCGCAGTAGGTAACGGTGAGGTGCGGTGTCGTTGAGAATACGGAGGAGCATATTCATAGCTGGGAAACATGGGTAGTATGCGTGAAAGCGCGCAAACCAAGGACTGTGCCTTGAGGCTGATTTCGCCTACACGCAACGATGTCCGCCAATGGGCGTGGCCACAGGTCATTGGTGATTTGGATTATCGAATGGACGCGTACAGACTGGGAGGCTGCTCTATCATCAGACATTTCTCGACTGCGCGTGTAGAGATTGGATTACTGTAGATTCCAGAACAACAAAGCTGTGCATCCGCGTCGTTCAAGCTCATCGCTGCCGCGATGATGATGGTAAGAGAGACAGAGTTTTGATGCCGATCCTTTCTTGCCTTTGATTATCATGTCGTAATCCGCTCTTTTTGCTGCTTCTGCTTGAATTCCTGCCTGAACGAGTTGTCGACCCATACATTGTCAGCATCATCGGAGCGAGGGCAGCGGCTACCTCCTCAGCGATGCCGACGAGCAACTCTTGCTGAACATTGCCGTGCGTTACCCCCGGTTATCGTGTCCGAAAAAAATGCTAACAGCGGAGCAGTTCAATCAGGCTGTACGTGTACGGTCGCTCGTCATCCAATCCTCGGATCCTGCGAGAGCGCCCAAGACGATAAAACTCGTTGCGAACAATAGCAGCATCGGCTTTGAGGACGTGGAGTCGGCGGACGAGCCCCAGGTTGCGCAGGTGCTGGAGCTCAGCGAAGAGGACGCGGCGCAGGGCAAACCCATTCAGCTGCGATTTCTTCGATTCCAGAATGTGAACAGCCTGCATGTATGCCCGTTATTGTCCTGCGCGTTGTCGCCGTGCTAACACCTCGCAGATCTTCGTAGCGTCCAACCATGGCGAAGAGGACGAGTCGCGTATCGGATGTGCTGGGTGTCCCTGAGGGTTGAGGAGGTAGTCTAGGCGAGTCCGTGGGGGGAGGACGCGAGGATCTCTGCGGGTTGAGGAAGCACGTCGGGTGACGAGTCGAGGAGGGCGGGTGTCACTGACTGGGTGGGGAGGAGAGTGTTCTTCCGAGGATGGTCTCCCCTGGGATGAGGAGGTTGTCTGAGTCCGTCGGGGGATGACGCGAGGATCTCTGCGGGTTGAGGAAGCACGACGGGTTGACGTGTCGAGGAGGGCGGGTGTCACTGACTGGGTGGGAGGAGAGTGCTCTTCCGAGGATGGTCTCCCGTGGGATGAGGCGGAGAGCTGGGAGGATCAACCTTGAGGAGGGTGCTTGCCTCTAGGGGGTGGCACGTCGAGGCGGGACCTCTGAGGGGAGGCGACGTTGAGGTGTTGCTTACCGTGTGGGGCGTGTCACTGACTGGGTGGGGCGTGTCACTAACTGGGTGGGGCGTGTTACTGACTGGGTCGAGGAGCGTGCTGGGTGGGGAGTCGAGGAGCGTGAGGGTGTCGCTGCCTGGGCATACTCTACTACTACTGAGTATTACACTTTGGAAATTATTACCTCTTTCAGCTGCCGTTCGTGTCCCGTTTTGCGGCTTGGGCTGCCGTAGAGTTTGGTACGTACGAAGTCTATGCAGGGACGGCAATAAAAACGCAGCAAGGTGAACGACTCGATTTCACTTTTCACGATTTTGTCAATAGTTTCGGCTCCCGAAGGTAAAATGCATTGGGCAAAAGAGTACGTACGTTACAGAGTATGCTACAGAGGTCCGTGACCGGGTGTCGAGTATGTAGGGAATAAAAAAAAAGGAAACATCGCCGGTACCCAGTTCCAACTGGACTGTGTGGGTCCCGCTGGTGCCGCGACATTCAGTCAAGCACGCTCAGACACCAGTACACCGCACAGTAGGCAGTCATCACCGTGGTACCGGACTAGAGGCGTGGTGGGACACTGACCTGGCATAACGGCGGTAGGAAGGAAAGGTAGAATGAGAGCAGAGGGAATCTTGCCAGTCTTTATACCTCTCGCGATTAGGGCCGGGTTTACTATTATGGATGGGCGTCTGGGCCCGAATGACCAACCAGCGCTCCCTCGCATCAGACCATAATAGTGTGGCAAAAGTAAATTCTCAATGAATAAACGCTCCCGTGTTACAGTTCGACGCGGCTGAGCATTAGGGATCAATAGAGACACATAACATGGCTGTAGCTAGACCATGGAGGAGTGTAACTCAAGAATACAGAGCCGCACATCCCGGGAGTCTGCAGGGCGGTCTTGGTAAGTGATGCAACGAATATTGAGGTATGACGGCACGTACCTCGGCTCTCACTATGAGAACTTAAACTTGTGCATGTAGACGTCTACAAATCGATGTGGATAATCAGCTACAAGGAGCGAATTTACCTTGTCAACTCTACGCCACGGAAGACTGCAACACGTTCCTCCAAGGCAACGATCGGGCGCCCAGACACGGGAATATTCATCCGGGACCTGGATTTGATTCTACGGCAATCGTCAGACTTGACTCCCCATTCTCCCTTTCCCACTTACCATCACTTTGCCGCCACCGTCAAGCTAGTATTCACAAATACCCAGTTCGTGCACCGTCTCAGCGCGGTTTCCAGTGTAAATGGACCTACCGGTAAGCTCTCCGTCGGCTTGTCCCAGTTCGCCCGCTCATAGTCCTTCACGGTTCCCGACTTGGAAAATGCACGGTGTCGACAAGGCAAGCGAGAGATACGTCTCGACAGCGCGTATACTGACAGTTCAGAGTCCCTCAATTCGTCGAGATCTGGGTTTAGAAGTGGTGAATGTTGGGATGAGGTACGACAAGTCCTCCAGTCCGTGGTCTCCAGAGTGCTGACAATCCCACAGGTAGTAAATGCTCAATTCGTCGACATTCGGGGTCAGAACGTTGCGAAGACACCGGTGTCAACGTCGTCAATTCCAACGCAGGACACCCGTCACGAAGGAGACACGCAATGAGAGGTGACCCGCGCAATTCGTCGAGAACCGGGTTCAGAATTTCGCGGGAGGATAAGACGAAATCCGCAGAGTAGACGGTCGCCGGTGAGTTGTCGTCTTGGGCACTACTTATTCCAGAGAGACTGACCCCACAGACCCCATCAACCGTGCAAAGAGGCGAATATCCAGCGAGGAAAGCATAGATTTCGAGAGTCGCGACGAAGGGCAGGAGTGACTGCTAGCCGCTCAATTTGTCGAGAATCGTGTGCAGATTTCCAAAGAGAGAGGAGAGCAATGAGGAGAGCAGGCGTCCCAAGGTACGTAGTCGACGTCGTGTTACATCATATTCAGAATTAAATATTCAAGGCAGGACCCACAAAATTAAGCGACGTCAACAGGAGCCGAATATGAAGACGAGAAGGGCGGCGAGCAAAGATGCCAGGGCCGACATGACGGGCACAAGCAAGAACATGGCGATCGCGTTTAGTAGCTTAATCGGGCAACTTGATGGTTTGCTTCATGCCATCACGATCTCTTGATATTCTCATCTCTTTTCTTTTGAGCCGACGCGTCGGCGCCTACGGCGCCTCTGGGAACGACGACCTCCTCAATAAACTGCTTTAAATCGCGATGGACAGTGCCGTGGGACAATAGCAGCGTGGATGGCCTCGCCGGCCTGGCTTGGATCTTGGGAGAAAAGTGCTTTTTTCTCCTTTTTTTCACGTTAGTTTTGGCTCATTTGGTGCTAGATTTCCCTGAATGCGTGTGCGACTTTGCGAGTTTTCCTTCCTGCGGCGGTGTTAACCTTGACGCTGATTCCGCGTATATTCAGATGGACCGCGGTGGCCAACTACTACTACTAGGCGTTTACATCGCAGGAGAGCGACGTCGTTGCCATGGAAACTAGGCTTGATAGAGAGCAGGCGTCGATGTCCTCGCCGGACCGGCTTTTGGTCCAGGCGAAAAGGTGCGTGTTTTGCGCTCATTTTGATCTTTGATTTCTAACTGAATTTCATTAGATCTTTGTCTCGCGCCTCAAATAAGGTACGTTCGAGTTCATATTCCGCGGATTCTTCATCTCACCCCTTGCCATTAGTTGAGGCGGCTTCGCCGCCTCCTCGCACGTTCAAACAACGCCACAACTTTAGGACACGCCATTTCGCAAATCTTATGGCGTATGTTGGCCTCGCCGGCCCGGCTTTTTTTCTGGAAAAAGGTCCTAATATTTCCTTTCAATTTCACGTTGATTTCTGACTTGGTTCTCTTAGTTCAATCACCAAATTACAGTCAAATGGAGCGAGGATTCCTTCTCTACGGACGCCTCTTTCCCTTGATGGCGATCTGGATCTTGTCGGGCTCGGGTTTACGGACGGATTGGGACGTTTCGGCGGGGAACTCTTCAAGGTACGTTTGTTACCTCTTCAATTTCGGGACTAATCTTTATTCCAGCGCTACGATATTGCGTTGTACGCAGTGATCAGCGGCGCTGCCGCCGCTGTGCTTGCAATGCGGGCTCTCCCCTCCTCGGATCACGACACTTTCCGAAACTGCACGCCACACTTCGACCTTGGTCTCGGCTCACCTGGACACCACTACCTACAGCTGCAGGTCGTCGTCCGTTAGCATGCAGTGGCCTCTCTCTGTTACGACAGGCACATTAACGTCCCAGTGGTCGCGATGTACGCGTCAGACCGTCAACTCGCCGAGAACTCTTCTAATTACTGCCGGACCTACGCTCACACGCCTAGCCTTCGGATAATCCTAGCCGTTGATGTCGACTTGGATCTGACCCCGTTCGGCTTTATGGCCTCATTTGAACATGTCGGTTACGAATTTGTTTTGGTGCGTTATGCCCGTCTAACTCACTTTCTGGACTAATAACTTATTGTAGCGCCTGATTTGTCGTACAATTGCAGTGAGCAACGGCGCTACCGAGGCTGCGCGCGCTCCCCTTGCTGCTGACTGCTCGTATAACGACTTCGGTCTCCGCCTAGAACTCTTCAAATTTGAACGCGGACCTATACTCATGCGCCCTGTCCACGGCTCTATACCCGTTGATGGCGATTGGATCTGACGGAGCTCGGCTTCATGGCCGCTTTGGGACGTATCGGTTATGATTTGGTCTTTTGGTACGTTATGGTAGTCTACGCGTTTTATTAAACTAACGACTTAATCCAGGGCCTGGGCTCTCGTATATTCGCAGTGAGCAGCGACGCTACCGCCGCTGCACTTGCGCTGCACGCTCCTCACTGCTGGGTAAGCGTGGTCGGTGGTATTCTACGCCACACTTCAAGTTGTTTCTTGGGCGAGTGGGACGTCGGCCTTTCTGCCGTTCAGCGACGACTATATCGTCAGTTACGACGATGTCCTGTTCGGTTTTAAGGACCGCGATGTTGAGAAAGGGCTGGCTCGGGTTCGTGCCCTGGTTATTAGATCGGATTTGCGGAGCTAACTTGTTTGCAGCTCGTATCCACGGCGCGTTAATTCGGTCGTGGACTACCCTGCCTTTACGTTCATTTAGACTCTGCGGGGCTGCGTTTCGTCTGGGACGACGATTCATAGGCACCAGCGCCGCTTTTATGGTTGGTACCTTGTCTTTTGTGTAGGAGTATATGTACTTGTTGTAGTTATGACGGGAATGAAATTGAGTTGCTGAAATCTCTTCTGTGCGAATGTGAATGAAGTCCGTAAAGCTACTTACCATGGACTAGATAGTGTTACTTAGGGAGACCAGAACTTCGTATATACGGAATTGCATATCATTGAAGGTCTCTACAGCTGTCTGAATGCTCTGTAGAGTATATTACAAGATGCTGGTAAAACATGGTTATTACCCCAAGTCGGACTATAACACAAACAACAAGATAACCCACCTGTTGACACTTACAGAGATGTCCATATCCCCGAAACCTCCAATGAAAACTTCTTCTGACGACGCAATCTGGCGGCCCTAAAAACTTGCGTGAGTCATAGAATGTACCTCGAAGATGATGTCCGTCGGGTCGTTAAGTTGATTTCAAGTAGCCAATGAAAATGATTTCCTCCGCTTGCTGAGCGGGTAACTCGAGTCGTCCCAATGTTCCAGGCCTTTAATCAGCTCGGAATTAGTGGGAAAACATTGATATCAAACGTCAACATCCGGCTAAGCGACCCGCAGGTGATCGAGACCTCTTGACCTCGAACCACGACGTGTCCGAATCCAAAGCGCTTACACCAACGCGCCTCCATGCTCTCTCACTCTCCCCGACGTCTGGCCGAACTGAAATTACCTGGAGGTTTGTCTGTGGCTTATTTAAGGCAAATTCCGATGGTGCTTGAGGCTGAGAACGCGTTCTAAAGACGACTTTACGCGTCAGACGCTCTGGGAGGCCTTCGGACCCTGCACATCGATGACACGAGGATTTCCTGGGCCCTATGACGCGTCTGGGCATCGACAATCTTATCTAGTCGACCTCGGATGTGGGGAAATGACGCCAGTGCTCGTCTTCCTCCTCCGTCCCTCCAAGACTTTTGGGTAAACGTCGTTTCCGCTTCATTTTGGTAGATTTGATGGCTGTATTAGGTCTACGTACCTTCATTACACTGTATGCCACCGTACGCCTGCCTCTGAATGAATTCAATTCAACGTTAATGCACGATTCGCTCTGTCTCCGCCGATTGCATTCAAGGTCCGTGCCTTTTCCGCGTTTCAACGGCCTTGATTTCATGCTGACTCATATGACAGTGTATTCGAACGTAAACGGAGACTTTCTCCGTTCCTAGAACGGTCTAATTTGCAACACGAAGCGTTACGCTTGTAGGGTTGAAAAGACCAAGCTGGAATTTTTCAATATCCCCGAGTCCAGACGCCGCTCCATTACTCCCATCAGACCACCAAGGGTGGACCCTTCATCTAATGCCAGCATTTTGATGCTTGGAGGATTGTGTTGAGGACGGGAAAGTCGATACGGCGCGTTCTGGAGGACAAGGTAAGTTCCATTTGTGTCGTGTTCTCCTCCTTCCTCGACTCTGACTATGTAAAATCTCAGACTTTATGCTTTTTGGTGTTATTCGTTCTGGAGCGTGTGCGCTCAGGGCGAGGAATCAACAGCTAGCGAGATTGTGTGGCGGCACGATATGCGCCCGAATATTGGACTGATCCCATCTAGTCCGACGGTCGCGCATCATCGCATTCGCTTATACGGCAGTGATTACGCGTCTGATGTAGTCTAGAAGCCTTGAAAGTAGTATAAAGGCAGTGGGGATTTCATTCTAATTCTCCATTCCCTCTCCCATCTTTTCCTCTGTCTATTGCTCCTCGGTCGGTGTTATGCCTTCCTTGTGCTCCCATTTTTACTTGCTTACATCTCTTACAGATGTGTTTCTTGTCGTCGCCGCCGCCATCCTTGCCAACACGCACCCGGCGCACCTCAAACGTGACGGTAACGTTGAGGGTCACAGGTATGTATCTTTCCTCCACCACCATCATCGTCGCTTTCCTTCCTCACTGTCACATTTCTTCAGTGTCTTTCCTTCAGTCTTCGACACTGTGGTATGTCTATTCATTGTCCGCGTCGACGACTAGCTCGCTGACGCGTCTTTTCAGATTCTTCGTGTGCGCTGTGCAGCGCGACGTTGACAACATTTTCACAAGTTTCATCCTTGGATACAGACGTGTGCTAGCGGTCTCTTCGTGCGTCGTTGTTTTAGCTGTCTATACCCGCAATTGATCACCACTATTTTGTCAGATGTTGACCACAGCGTCGGGAATTCGCTTTGAACCTGGACGGTACGTTCTCCTGTCCCGCCTCGTTCTACACCATTGTGACCTTTGCCATAGATGCGCGCGGCTGATACCGTGAGCTTGAGCCCCGGTCGACTTTTTCGGGCGACATTGCCCGCTAGTCTCGCCTCCACACCAAGACTGGCATTGACGAGCGTCGTCAAATAGTAAGTAAACTTCGCTTGTTAGTTGTTTAGGCTTCTATTAATGGCCAGGACAGACAGACAGACTCGGGACTACGGAGTGCTTGCGCGCGACGTTTGGGACGTTGTCTTCGCGACGCGTCCTTGTCCCATTTGGCTTCGCGCCGGTGGGAGCGACGCCGCTGTGGATAGAGAATCATTTCGACACCACATGGACCGCCGCCGTCCCACGAAGGATACGGCTTTTCATGCGACTGCGCCGCTTGTTTCGGATATACGTCCTGGTTGGACCGTGTTTAACGCCGACGGTACAGTCTTCGATTGGTGAGTCCCGCCCCATTCTGTTGAATGCTGTTACTCATCATATACAAGATATTCGAGTCCAAAGGTGGCTAATGTGTCGGGACGACGAGATGCTGCTTACACGCTCACGCAGTAAGCCGACGTTGTCTCTTCGTGATCTGGGCTAACTTGGTGATATAGTCGGCTGCAGGGTATGCCGTTCGTACGTGCGCCAGATCCGCCAGATGTGACGCGATTCATGGGCGGGAGGTTTGGGTAATTCTCAAGTTCAACGCGGATGCTAGGATGTATGGAAAGGCTATATCAATGTGAAGCCTCTCGTGTGATGCGGGACATCGCCGCGCTCTCGTCACGTCATGGTGAGCTATTCAATTTCTAGTTTGTTCGTGCCAAATTGATTTTTCGCAGCTTAGATTACTGCAACGAGTGTCGACGTCGGACTAGATGCTCAATGGGAATGACGACGACTTTGACAAGACCTGGTAAGTCTTTCGGAACGTCTGTTAACATTGAGTTGATGCTAACCGGGCTATCTCATCAGACGTTACATGGGGTGTCCATAGCCGTGCGTTCAAGCTCGTAGACTTGACTGGGTGGTATTTTCCATATAGTAAATGTAGCAGTACTACTCTTAGTTTACACTGTATTACTAACAGTTCGATCTGGTATTTCATAGTAAGTCGTCTCTCCGTTTCAGACACTTCCTTTGTACTAACAAGTGTTCGTAGTATACAGGTTCAGACCTTCCCTCCCCGTTTGACGGATATCTCGCCGCACATCTCCAGGTTGTCCCTCAGCTCCAGTGCGTAGATCTGAGGCTCGACCTGCGATTTGCGATACTATCCAGGCCCAGTGCTGTGGAACTCCTGCAGCATGTATCCACCAGGGCTCGGAACTCGAAGCTCGACCACTTCTCACTCCTGCTATACACGACTGCCAAGAGCAGTACTACTTCGTCGGGCCCTCCTATTTATGATGCAGGACCGAACAGCCCTTTAGGTGCATTCCTCTCGGTTTTCCGCGAAGCCCACGTTCCCGAACTAGAAATCACAATGAACTCGAGATTAAAGGTATTAGGATAGGTGAGCGCTTATATGTCTGAAGCGTGCGCAACTTTGACGTGACCTGCTGAATAGACGCGTCGTTCTGTCGTAGTCTCCTTCCACAAGAGATGTATTTTTATGTTTGTTTTCAATGACATGTATCGTGTGCATTCGTCGGCAAGCGACGCTATTCGCCCAGTGCCCGGCCTGAACAGGTCATCGCAATCTAAGAGGTAACTGGATACGATACCAAGTCACCAGCGTCTTCAAGCACTCTCGGGTCTCTTACGTGTCTTGAGATCTGCCATCTTGCCCTCTTACAGTCTTGAGTCGTCTGGTTGGCTGGCGGGAAGCCGCCGCCTCCCGTCTCAGTTGTCGAGATCGTCTTTCTTGACGCCCTGCCATGACACGACGGATTAGGTGCCCGCCGTCGACGAGACTACTTAACCCTTTCTAGGCGTCATCTCGAAGAGTCCGCTGTAGTCCACTACGACACACAGTCGCCGTGGACTTGTTTCCACCAGGGCTCAGAACTCGAAGCTCGACCTCCAGGTATCCGCCACTGCCAAGAAAGCTCGACTGTATAGCCCATTATTCATCTCGGCTTTCCGCGAAGCCGACATCCCAGGACTGGAAATCATAATAGACACGAAATTGAAACAAGTGGGCTCTGCCCCGGCTCTCTATGTCCAAATTGACAGTGTGCGCATCTTTGACGTGTCGTGTTGAATAGCCGCTCATCATTCATTTCGTACCTATTGCAGTCTCCTTCCCCATATGTCAGTCGCTTCCAATGAAATGTAACTTGTATCTTCACACGCGAGCCTCGACTCTCCATATGAAGGAACTATCCTCCTACGCCTCAACCTCTTCCAACGCTAGCTCCTTTGTCACCTCATTCGAGAACTTCGCGACGGGTCCTTGGGTGTCATCGAGTGGCAGGCTCTTCGTGTCTGGGATCTTCGAGCAATCAACCTTGTACCCGCCAACCATTTTCACGTCCTTCTCGAAAGCCGTCTTCTTGACGACAGCATACTGCCAGAACCCGTTCGTGATCTCTGTGAAACGGTCGTCAGTATAGAGGATTTGTTACGAGGTGGCGGGACAGCATACTGGGGAACTGTGCGGTATCCATCGGACTGTTGCAGGCGTCAGATATCGCGTGTACATACAGTGCGAAAGGTTCATACCCTTCGAACATGTCGTATTCTCTGGAAAGGTCTACTAGTCGGTCGACCTCTTTCTTCCTCAAGGCCATGTATTTCTTCCTGTCCGTCTCGTCCGGGGCGATGTTGTGTACAAGCGTGCTATGAAACACGGCAGAGACGTACTATACAATTCATGAATGACACGCATACATAGTACGCCATGAAGCGACACTTACGTTCTCGTAGTCAGCCTTGTTCCCCCACTTGCTGTAAGGATAGACCTTGGCGCTATTGACAGTCAAAGTAGCAGTATCTGTCGAAGGAAAGGAATGTGATTGGTTTACCTTGGACCGTTCCATTCAAATTCTGTTCTAGCCGTTAGCACAACGAAGAGCGCTGGTCCAAGGACGTACCTATAACACCGGCCTCCTTGCCATCTGAGGTAGACTTGCCATAACATGCCCATTGTGCGGCGGCCCGGAAGCTGTCAGTCAGATAGAGAGCGCCTAGAGAACACGTTGTAAGCAGTCTCGAAGAAAGCAACGAATGTGCCTGATCACGAACCGTCTCTGTTAAGATCACCCTTGCCTGTCGGAGGCCAATCCTTCGCCATGTCTGTCATCTTCGTCTTTAGCTTGTCCATTGGCGTGCCGTGATACAGGTGTATCTTCTCCTCGGGATCTTGATGTCCAGCCGTATGTCGAGCACTGACGCGCGTCACATTTGAAAGTTGGGTCTCCACGCCGCTTGTAACCTAGACGTGTACTGGTAAGTACTAGAACGGCGGTCATCGATAACACTTGGACTTGCCTGTTCATCGAGCGGCGCCGCATGTGAAAGGAGCGAGAGTCCAAAGACCACGAGGGAGATAGCTGATTGGATGGAAGGCATCTTGAGATAGATAATAGGTGTATGCGCAACGAATTTTCACGACCTGGATAATGATCTTTAACAAATGAGCCGAACAGTAGACATATGAACTTGCCAGCGTGTAGGTAGAAGGGATCAAATGCACCTGGCAGATTGACGAGATTCTATGCCCTCCAAGCGCCTTCTTTATACTTCGTCGGGCGCCATTATGAGGTTGATGGTTGCACGCACACAGCGCATCCTGGGCATACGGCAGAATCGCGGGGGAGCAAATACTGACAAGGCGTCATCGTGATATTGACGCGCGCGCAGTAGCTAACGGTGAGGTGCGGTGCGTTGCCTAAAGGACCTAGTCAAGAAACGCAGAGACGTGCACTACTGTTCGAAAGTGCCTGAACACTGCAACCTGCCTTCCCAATGGCGCTCTCGAATTCGTTGAGAGCAAGGAGGAAGGTTGACAAGCCGTCTTTGGCATATCATACGCTTCGCCTCCATATGATCCCAAGATCTCGACTGAAGTTGTTTTAGGTAGATCATGAAGTGCGCTGACACGTACGATAATCATTGAAGTCGCTGAATATCAATGGGCGCGCTTGGCCAGTGATGGATACAGATCTTTAGTCATTCCGAGAAACTCCTAGACAAAGCATCAGCGTATCCCAGTGCTTCCGACTTGGCCGACATTGTCGCTGCACGCCCATAAGTTGAGGCCGTCGGCAAATTCGGTTCTGTACAAGATCAGTCAGGCAACAGTCATTTGGGCGCTGTCAACTTACGATAGCGTGTCACTAGTGTCGAGTCCAGGTTGAGATCTTCACTCAATTGGGGAACAGATTAGCTATGTAAAGTGGCCCGAATTGGCCGGAAGCCGACAACCAAAAGTCCTTCGCCCGTGAGCAGACGAACAGTCTCAACCTCGTTAACAGTCAAAGCCGTACATCCACGTCGTTCAAGCTCATCGCTGCCCGCGATGATGATGGTAAGAGACAGACGTCGACAGAGTTTTGATGCCGATCCTTTCTTGCCTTTGATTATCATGTCGTAATCCGCTCTTTTTGCTGCTTCTGCTTGAATTCCTGCCTGAACGAGTTGTCGACCCATACATTGTCAGCATCATCGGAGCGAGGGCAGCGGCTACCTCCTCAGCGATGCCGACGAGCAACTCTTGCTGAACATTGCCGTGCGTTACCCCCGGTTATCGTGTCCGAAAAAAATGCTAACAGCGGAGCAGTTCAATCAGGCTGTACGTGTACGGTCGCTCGTCATCCAATCCTCGGATCCTGCGAGAGCGCCCAAGACGATAAAACTCGTTGCGAACAATAGCAGCATCGGCTTTGAGGACGTGGAGTCGGCGGACGAGCCCCAGGTTGCGCAGGTGCTGGAGCTCAGCGAAGAGGACGCGGCGCAGGGCAAACCCATTCAGCTGCGATTTCTTCGATTCCAGAATGTGAACAGCCTGCATGTATGCCCGTTATTGTCCTGCGCGTTGTCGCCGTGCTAACACCTCGCAGATCTTCGTAGCGTCCAACCATGGCGAAGAGGACGAGTCGCGTATCGGATGTGCTGGGTGTCCCTGAGGGTTGAGGAGGTAGTCTAGGCGAGTCCGTGGGGGAGGACGCGAGGATCTCTGCGGGTTGAGGAAGCACGTCGGGTGACGAGTCGAGGAGGGCGGGTGTCACTGACTGGGTGGGGAGGAGAGTGTTCTTCCGAGGATGGTCTCCCCTGGGATGAGGAGGTTGTCTGAGTCCGTCGGGGGATGACGCGAGGATCTCTGCGGGTTGAGGAAGCACGACGGGTTGACGTGTCGAGGAGGGCGGGTGTCACTGACTGGGTGGGAGGAGAGTGCTCTTCCGAGGATGGTCTCCCGTGGGATGAGGCGGAGAGCTGGGAGGATCAACCTTGAGGAGGGTGCTTGCCTCTAGGGGGTGGCACGTCGAGGCGGGACCTCTGAGGGGAGGCGACGTTGAGGTGTTGCTTACCGTGTGGGGCGTGTCACTGACTGGGTGGGGCGTGTCACTAACTGGGTGGGGCGTGTTACTGACTGGGTCGAGGAGCGTGCTGGGTGGGGAGTCGAGGAGCGTGAGGGTGTCGCTGCCTGGGCATACTCTACTACTACTGAGTATTACACTTTGGAAATTATTACCTCTTTCAGCTGCCGTTCGTGTCCCGTTTTGCGGCTTGGGCTGCCGTAGAGTTTGGTACGTACGAAGTCTATGCAGGGACGGCAATAAAAACGCAGCAAGGTGAACGACTCGATTTCACTTTTCACGATTTTGTCAATAGTTTCGGCTCCCGAAGGTAAAATGCATTGGGCAAAAGAGTACGTACGTTACAGAGTATGCTACAGAGGTCCGTGACCGGGTGTCGAGTATGTAGGGAATAAAAAAAAAAGGAAAACATCGCCGGTACCCAGTTCCAACTGGACTGTGTGGGTCCCGCTGGTGCCGCGACATTCAGTCAAGCACGCTCAGACACCAGTACACCGCACAGTAGGCAGTCATCACCGTGGTACCGGACTAGAGGCGTGGTGGGACACTGACCTGGCATAACGGCGGTAGGAAGGAAAGGTAGAATGAGAGCAGAGGGAATCTTGCCAGTCTTTATACCTCTCGCGATTAGGGCCGGGTTTACTATTATGGATGGGCGTCTGGGCCCGAATGACCAACCAGCGCTCCCTCGCATCAGACCATAATAGTGTGGCAAAAGTAAATTCTCAATGAATAAACGCTCCCGTGTTACAGTTCGACGCGGCTGAGCATTAGGGATCAATAGAGACACATAACATGGCTGTAGCTAGACCATGGAGGAGTGTAACTCAAGAATACAGAGCCGCACATCCCGGGAGTCTGCAGGGCGGTCTTGGTAAGTGATGCAACGAATATTGAGGTATGACGGCACGTACCTCGGCTCTCACTATGAGAACTTAAACTTGTGCATGTAGACGTCTACAAATCGATGTGGATAATCAGCTACAAGGAGCGAATTTACCTTGTCAACTCTACGCCACGGAAGACTGCAACACGTTCCTCCAAGGCAACGATCGGGCGCCCAGACACGGGAATATTCATCCGGGACCTGGATTTGATTCTACGGCAATCGTCAGACTTGACTCCCCATTCTCCCTTTCCCACTTACCATCACTTTGCCGCCACCGTCAAGCTAGTATTCACAAATACCCAGTTCGTGCACCGTCTCAGCGCGGTTTCCAGTGTAAATGGACCTACCGGTAAGCTCTCCGTCGGCTTGTCCCAGTTCGCCCGCTCATAGTCCTTCACGGTTCCCGACTTGGAAAATGCACGGTGTCGACAAGGCAAGCGAGAGATACGTCTCGACAGCGCGTATACTGACAGTTCAGAGTCCCTCAATTCGTCGAGATCTGGGTTTAGAAGTGGTGAATGTTGGGATGAGGTACGACAAGTCCTCCAGTCCGTGGTCTCCAGAGTGCTGACAATCCCACAGGTAGTAAATGCTCAATTCGTCGACATTCGGGGTCAGAACGTTGCGAAGACACCGGTGTCAACGTCGTCAATTCCAACGCAGGACACCCGTCACGAAGGAGACACGCAATGAGAGGTGACCCGCGCAATTCGTCGAGAACCGGGTTCAGAATTTCGCGGGAGGGATAAGACGAAATCCGCAGAGTAGACGGTCGCCGGTGAGTTGTCGTCTTGGGCACTACTTATTCCAGAGAGACTGACCCCACAGACCCCATCAACCGTGCAAAGAGGCGAATATCCAGCGAGGAAAGCATAGATTTCGAGAGTCGCGACGAAGGGCAGGAGTGACTGCTAGCCGCTCAATTTGTCGAGAATCGTGTGCAGATTTCCAAAGAGAGAGGAGAGCAATGAGGAGAGCAGGCGTCCCAAGGTACGTAGTCGACGTCGTGTTACATCATATTCAGAATTAAATATTCAAGGCAGGACCCACAAAATTAAGCGACGTCAACAGGAGCCGAATATGAAGACGAGAAGGGGCGGCGAGCAAAGATGCCAGGGCCGACATGACGGGCACAAGCAAGAACATGGCGATCGCGTTTAGTAGCTTAATCGGGCAACTTGATGGTTTGCTTCATGCCATCACGATCTCTTGATATTCTCATCTCTTTTCTTTTGAGCCGACGCGTCGGCGCCTACGGCGCCTCTGGGAACGACGACCTCCTCAATAAACTGCTTTAAATCGCGATGGACAGTGCCGTGGGACAATAGCAGCGTGGATGGCCTCGCCGGCCTGGCTTGGATCTTGGGAGAAAAGTGCTTTTTTCTCCTTTTTTTTCACGTTAGTTTTGGCTCATTTGGTGCTAGATTTCCCTTGAATGCGTGTGCGACTTTGCGAGTTTTCCTTCCTGCGGCGGTGTTAACCTTGACGCTGATTCGCGTATATTCAGATGGACCGCGGTGGCCAACTACTACTACTAGGCGTTTACATCGCAGGAGAGCGACGTCGTTGCCATGGAAACTAGGCTTTGATAGAGAGCAGGCGTCGATGTCCTCGCCGGACCGGCTTTTGGTCCAGGCGAAAAGGTGCGTGTTTTGCGCTCATTTTGATCTTTGATTTCTAACTGAATTTCATTAGATCTTTGTCTCGCGCCCTCAAATAAGGTACGTTCGAGTTCATATTCCGCGGGATTCTTCATCTCACCCCTTGCCATTAGTTGAGGCGGCTTCGCCGCCTCCTCGCACGTTCAAACAACGCCACAACTTTAGGACACGCCATTTCGCAAATCTTATGGCGTATGTTGGCCTCGCCGGCCCGGCTTTTTTTCTGGGAAAAAGGTCCTAATATTTCCTTTCAATTTCACGTTGATTTCTGACTTGGTTCTCTTAGTTCAATCACCAAATTACAGTCAAATGGAGCGAGGATTCCTTCTCTACGGACGCCTCTTTCCCTTGATGGCGATCTGGATCTTGTCGGGCTCGGGTTTACGGACGGATTGGGACGTTTCGGCGGGGAACTCTTCAAGGTACGTTTGTTACCTCTTCAATTTCGGGACTAATCTTTATTCCAGCGCTACGATATTGCGTTGTACGCAGTGATCAGCGGCGCTGCCGCCGCTGTGCTTGCAATGCGGGCTCTCCCCTCCTCGGATCACGACACTTTCCGAAACTGCACGCCACACTTCGACCTTGGTCTCGGCTCACCTGGACACCACTACCTACAGCTGCAGGTCGTCGTCCGTTAGCATGCAGTGGCCTCTCTCTGTTACGACAGGCACATTAACGTCCCAGTGGTCGCGATGTACGCGTCAGACCGTCAACTCGCCGAGAACTCTTCTAATTACTGCCGGACCTACGCTCACACGCCTAGCCTTCGGATAATCCTAGCCGTTGATGTCGACTTGGATCTGACCCCGTTCGGCTTTATGGCCTCATTTGAACATGTCGGTTACGAATTTGTTTTGGTGCGTTATGCCCGTCTAACTCACTTTCTGGACTAATAACTTATTGTAGCGCCTGATTTGTCGTACAATTGCAGTGAGCAACGGCGCTACCGAGGCTGCGCGCGCTCCCCTTGCTGCTGACTGCTCGTATAACGACTTCGGTCTCCGCCTAGAACTCTTCAAATTTGAACGCGGACCTATACTCATGCGCCCTGTCCACGGCTCTATACCCGTTGATGGCGATTGGATCTGACGGAGCTCGGCTTCATGGCCGCTTTGGGACGTATCGGTTATGATTTGGTCTTTTGGTACGTTATGGTAGTCTACGCGTTTTATTAAACTAACGACTTAATCCAGGGCCTGGGCTCTCGTATATTCGCAGTGAGCAGCGACGCTACCGCCGCTGCACTTGCGCTGCACGCTCCTCACTGCTGGGTAAGCGTGGTCGGTGGTATTCTACGCCACACTTCAAGTTGTTTCTTGGGCGAGTGGGACGTCGGCCTTTCTGCCGTTCAGCGACGACTATATCGTCAGTTACGACGATGTCCTGTTCGGTTTTAAGGACCGCGATGTTGAGAAAGGGCTGGCTCGGGTTCGTGCCCTGGTTATTAGATCGGATTTGCGGAGCTAACTTGTTTGCAGCTCGTATCCACGGCGCGTTTAATTCGGTCGTGGACTACCCTGCCTTTACGTTCATTTAGACTCTGCGGGGCTGCGTTTCGTCTGGGACGACGATTCATAGGCACCAGCGCCGCTTTTATGGTTGGTACCTTGTCTTTTGTGTAGGAGTATATGTACTTGTTGTAGTTATGACGGGAATGAAATTGAGTTGCTGAAATCTCTTCTGTGCGAATGTGAATGAAGTCCGTAAAGCTACTTACCATGGACTAGATAGTGTTACTTAGGGAGACCAGAACTTCGTATATACGGAATTGCATATCATTGAAGGTCTCTACAGCTGTCTGAATGCTCTGTAGAGTATATTACAAGATGCTGGTAAAACATGGTTATTACCCCAAGTCGGACTATAACACAAACAACAAGATAACCCACCTGTTGACACTTACAGAGATGTCCATATCCCCGAAACCTCCAATGAAAACTTCTTCTGACGACGCAATCTGGCGGCCCTAAAAACTTGCGTGAGTCATAGAATGTACCTCGAAGATGATGTCCGTCGGGTCGTTAAGTTGATTTCAAGTAGCCAATGAAAATGATTTCCTCCGCTTGCTGAGCGGGTAACTCGAGTCGTCCCAATGTTCCAGGCCTTTAATCAGCTCGGAATTAGTGGGAAAACATTGATATCAAACGTCAACATCCGGCTAAGCGACCCGCAGGTGATCGAGACCTCTTGACCTCGAACCACGACGTGTCCGAATCCAAAGCGCTTACACCAACGCGCCTCCATGCTCTCTCACTCTCCCCGACGTCTGGCCGAACTGAAATTACCTGGAGGTTTGTCTGTGGCTTATTTAAGGCAAATTCCGATGGTGCTTGAGGCTGAGAACGCGTTCTAAAGACGACTTTACGCGTCAGACGCTCTGGGAGGCCTTCGGGACCCTGCACATCGATGACACGAGGATTTCCTGGGCCCTATGACGCGTCTGGGGCATCGACAATCTTATCTAGTCGACCTCGGATGTGGGGAAATGACGCCAGTGCTCGTCTTCCTCCTCCGTCCCTCCAAGACTTTTGGGTAAACGTCGTTTTCCGCTTCATTTTGGTAGATTTGATGGCTGTATTAGGTCTACGTACCTTCATTACACTGTATGCCACCGTACGCCTGCCTCTGAATGAATTCAATTCAACGTTAATGCACGATTCGCTCTGTCTCCGCCGATTGCATTCAAGGTCCGTGCCTTTTCCGCGTTTCAACGGCCTTGATTTCATGCTGACTCATATGACAGTGTATTCGAACGTAAACGGAGACTTTCTCCGTTCCTAGAACGGTCTAATTTGCAACACGAAGCGTTACGCTTGTAGGGTTGAAAAGACCAAGCTGGAATTTTTCAATATCCCCGAGTCCAGACGCCGCTCCATTACTCCCATCAGACCACCAAGGGTGGACCCTTCATCTAATGCCAGCATTTTGATGCTTGGAGGATTGTGTTGAGGACGGGAAAGTCGATACGGCGCGTTCTGGAGGACAAGGTAAGTTCCATTTGTGTCGTGTTCTCCTCCTTCCTCGACTCTGACTATGTAAAATCTCAGACTTTATGCTTTTTGGTGTTATTCGTTCTGGAGCGTGTGCGCTCAGGGCGAGGAATCAACAGCTAGCGAGATTGTGTGGCGGCACGATATGCGCCCGAATATTGGACTGATCCCATCTAGTCCGACGGTCGCGCATCATCGCATTCGCTTATACGGCAGTGATTACGCGTCTGATGTAGTCTAGAAGCCTTGAAAGTAGTATAAAGGCAGTGGGGATTTCATTCTAATTCTCCATTCCCTCTCCCATCTTTTCCTCTGTCTATTGCTCCTCGGTCGGTGTTATGCCTTCCTTGTGCTCCCATTTTTACTTGCTTACATCTCTTACAGATGTGTTCTTGTCGTCGCCGCCGCCATCCTTGCCAACACGCACCCGGCGCACCTCAAACGTGACGGTAACGTTGAGGGTCACAGGTATGTATCTTTCCTCCCACCACCATCATCGTCGCTTTCCTTCCTCACTGTCACATTTCTTCAGTGTCTTTCCTTCAGTCTTCGACACTGTGGTATGTCTATTCATTGTCCGCGTCGACGACTAGCTCGCTGACGCGTCTTTTCAGATTCTTCGTGTGCGCTGTGCAGCGCGACGTTGACAACATTTTCACAAGTTTCATCCTTGGATACAGACGTGTGCTAGCGGTCTCTTCGTGCGTCGTTGTTTTAGCTGTCTATACCCGCAATTGATCACCACTATTTTGTCAGATGTTGACCACAGCGTCGGGAATTCGCTTTGAACCTGGACGGTACGTTCTCCTGTCCCGCCTCGTTCTACACCATTGTGACCTTTGCCATAGATGCGCGCGGCTGATACCGTGAGCTTGAGCCCCGGTCGACTTTTTCGGGCGACATTGCCCGCTAGTCTCGCCTCCACACCAAGACTGGCATTGACGAGCGTCGTCAAATAGTAAGTAAACTTCGCTTGTTAGTTGTTTAGGCTTCTATTAATGGCCAGGACAGACAGACAGACTCGGGACTACGGAGTGCTTGCGCGCGACGTTTGGGACGTTGTCTTCGCGACGCGTCCTTGTCCCATTTGGCTTCGCGCCGGTGGGAGCGACGCCGCTGTGGATAGAGAATCATTTCGACACCACATGGGACCGCCGCCGTCCCACGAAGGATACGGCTTTTCATGGCGACTGCGCCGCTTGTTTCGGGATATACGTCCTGGTTGGACCGTGTTTAACGCCGACGGTACAGTCTTCGATTGGTGAGTCCCGCCCCATTCTGTTGAATGCTGTTACTCATCATATACAAGATATTCGAGTCCAAAGGTGGCTAATGTGTCGGGACGACGAGATGCTGCTTACACGCTCACGCAGTAAGCCGACGTTGTCTCTTCGTGATCTGGGCTAACTTGGTGATATAGTCGGCTGCAGGGTATGCCGTTCGTACGTGCGCCAGATCCGCCAGATGTGACGCGATTCATGGGCGGGAGGTTTGGGTAATTCTCAAGTTCAACGCGGATGCTAGGATGTATGGAAAGGCTATATCAATGTGAAGCCTCTCGTGTGATGCGGGACATCGCCGCGCTCTCGTCACGTCATGGTGAGCTATTCAATTTCTAGTTTGTTCGTGCCAAATTGATTTTTCGCAGCTTAGATTACTGCAACGAGTGTCGACGTCGGACTAGATGCTCAATGGGAATGACGACGACTTTGACAAGACCTGGTAAGTCTTTCGGAACGTCTGTTAACATTGAGTTGATGCTAACCGGGCTATCTCATCAGACGTTACATGGGGTGTCCATAGCCGTGCGTTCAAGCTCGTAGACTTGACTGGGTGGTATTTTCCATATAGTAAATGTAGCAGTACTACTCTTAGTTTACACTGTATTACTAACAGTTCGATCTGGTATTTCATAGTAAGTCGTCTCTCCGTTTCAGACACTTCCTTTGTACTAACAAGTGTTCGTAGTATACAGGTTCAGACCTTCCCTCCCCGTTTGACGGATATCTCGCCGCACATCTCCAGGTTGTCCCTCAGCTCCAGTGCGTAGATCTGAGGCTCGACCTGCGATTTGCGATACTATCCAGGCCCAGTGCTGTGGAACTCCTGCAGCATGTATCCACCAGGGCTCGGAACTCGAAGCTCGACCACTTCTCACTCCTGCTATACACGACTGCCAAGAGCAGTACTACTTCGTCGGGCCCTCCTATTTATGATGCAGGACCGAACAGCCCTTTAGGTGCATTCCTCTCGTTTTCCGCGAAGCCCACGTTCCCGAACTAGAAATCACAATGAACTCGAGATTAAAGGTATTAGGATAGGTGAGCGCTTATATGTCTGAAGCGTGCGCAACTTTGACGTGACCTGCTGAATAGACGCGTCGTTCTGTCGTAGTCTCCTTCCACAAGAGATGTATTTTTATGTTTGTTTTCAATGACATGTATCGTGTGCATTCGTCGGCAAGCGACGCTATTCGCCCAGTGCCCGGCCTGAACAGGTCATCGCAATCTAAGAGGTAACTGGATACGATACCAAGTCACCAGCGTCTTCAAGCACTCTCGGGTCTCTTACGTGTCTTGAGATCTGCCATCTTGCCCTCTTACAGTCTTGAGTCGTCTGGTTGGCTGGCGGGAAGCCGCCGCCTCCCGTCTCAGTTGTCGAGATCGTCTTTCTTGACGCCCTGCCATGACACGACGGATTAGGTGCCCGCCGTCGACGAGACTACTTAACCCTTTCTAGGCGTCATCTCGAAGAGTCCGCTGTAGTCCACTACGACACACAGTCGCCGTGGACTTGTTTCCACCAGGGCTCAGAACTCGAAGCTCGACCTCCAGGTATCCGCCACTGCCAAGAAAGCTCGACTGTATAGCCCATTATTCATCTCGGCTTTCGCGAAGCCGACATCCCAGGACTGGAAATCATAATAGACACGAAATTGAAACAAGTGGGCTCTGCCCCGGCTCTCTATGTCCAAATTGACAGTGTGCGCATCTTTGACGTGTCGTGTTGAATAGCCGCTCATCATTCATTTCGTACCTATTGCAGTCTCCTTCCCCATATGTCAGTCGCTTCCAATGAAATGTAACTTGTATCTTCACACGCGAGCCTCGACTCTCCATATGAAGGAACTATCCTCCTACGCCTCAACCTCTTCCAACGCTAGCTCCTTTGTCACCTCATTCGAGAACTTCGCGACGGGTCCTTGGGTGTCAT
>JADNRX010000142.1:0-127377 GCA_015501595.1 Hymenopellis radicata
CTGTAAGAGCAGTACGACGCCCGCTGAAAGCCGCACCACGGTCCGAAAGGTGACGGGAACGAAAGTGAAGAGACTAAACAGAGCTCACAAAAAAGTCGTAGGGTACACCGAACTGAATCATAGAAGACTGTATAGCGTATGTTAAAATAAAACTAAAGAAAACTGAGAAGAAATACGCACCGTTCTGGGCTAGGCGCGCCCACGACACCAACCCCCAATCACAGCTTCTGGTCTCGTTGAAAGTGTGAAGATGGCGGCGTAGAGCTCAATCGACCTCCTAAAGTCCGGTACCATCGTCCAGAAACGCCAATTTGAACTCGCTAACGAAAAGTGGGCAAGCCTGTGTCTTGTGAGAGGCCGAAGAAGAGAGCGCGCCGCCATCAACATTGCAGCTCCGTCGCAAAAGCAACACGCACCGCCCAACCCCAGGCATAACGTGTCCGCGACGCCGTCCAAACTAAATCCCAACTTCTCTCCTCATTTTATCCTGCAGACTTTTCAAGTCCGTCACCGCCGTTTCATATGCATTACCGTGCGCGACGGAATCCAAGCACGAGGAAAGCAGAAATGACACAGACGCGGCAGTTGGTCGCGAGGCGTTCGTCCCTGTTTGAGGTAGCATGAGAGAGGACGAAAATAAGCATGAAGGAAACGCACCTTGGCAGGCAGAACATGCTGCTGCTCATTCAGCAACTTCTCCTGCTCTCCGAGTCCCAGTAAGGCCTAGCGCCGTCATCAAGAAGCTTATGCGTTCGGGTTGCCCCCCGCCTAGAGCATGCCACGAGTTTCGGCCAGTGCAGGTAACTCGCAGGTAACCTGCGACTCGCGACTCGCGACCCGGGTTCGCGCAAGTCGCAGGTTTGAGGTTGGAGGATTCTGCAAGTACTTGCACAGGTTCCGGTAGTCAGTTACAATATAATATTATGCATATAAACTGTGTTATACATATGAATATGATCCAACAGAGTTGCAATAGGCTATAGAGATGATGTTTGCACTAGTTTGACCTCAGTTGAAGGGGATATGAGTGGGTTATAGCTCAAAACTCGTCAAAAACTCGCAAACTCGCGAGTTTTAGACCCGCGACTCGCGAGTTTGAGACAAGTCGTAAGTCCGGACTTCAGATATGCAAACTCGTGCAAACTCGACCCGCCGGACCCGGGTTTAGACTCGTGGCATGCTCTACCCCCGCCGTCGTGGTGAAGAAGCAAAAACCGATGACAGACATGGCGGCGTGGGGGCCCGGGAGTTATCCGAGCTTTTCAAGTGCAGCGCCGTCGTTCAGGATCGTGGCTGCTCCGTCCTGGAGGCTTACGCGTTGAGGCTGTCGCCAGGACGGCGAAAAATCGACCCCTCAATCGGCAGAAAGGCGACGCTGAACTAGCAGGCTCATCAACGTCATCCGGAGGTGTTGCTGCTCCGTCCGTGAGGACGACTCGTTCGGAAGGAGAGAGGCCAAGGAGACTCGGACAACGGCTGAACGAGGTGCTGGTGGTAAGACGAGAGTGACATGATCGAGTGGATACAGAGTCGATCAACTCAAAGACTGATCCAGGACTGATCAGACTTAGTTTGATCCTCTCTCTGTGCTCGCCACCATGGCCGACGACGTGCATGGGACCTCAAATTTCTTCGTTCTTTTCTGCTTCGCTTTTGTTCAGTCGACTGCCTTTCTTCCACCTATTTAATCGTTCTGGCCACCGCAATCTGGATGCGCTCTACATTTTACATTCTGATGCTAGTCTTCGCGACGGTACCCACTCGAATAGTGTACAGGGCTCAATTCTGGAGAGTGTGGCCATGCTGTCTTCGCCGCCTACAATGAGGCTCACCTTGGTCGTCGGTGCTTGATGACATCGAGAACGCACCCCAGAGGGTGCGTGCTTTCTATTCATCCTGATGCGCCGTTTGATGACGCTTATCATGAGATGTCGACGCACACATGGTAGGCCCCACCTGGTTTGTCTCTCGTCTCTGTCCTCGTCTTAGATCTGTTTGACCTCGCCGTTGTTTTTCGATTTACCCGGCTCGTATGTGAGTAGTCGTTTTTGACAATGGCCGCTAATGTTCCTTTGTCAGTCGCACCGTTAGACGACATCACCCGGAGTCTCTTCTCCACAGGCTCCCTGAGTTGTGATTGCTCATGGAGACTGTGCGTGGTTGAGACTCCATCATGCACGTCGATCGTCACCGCGCAATTGCTCAGGGACTGTCGGCGGGCATGAATGAAGAAAGGGTTCAATTGTGTGATAAGTTTACTTGGACCATTGCTGGCTCAAGGGTGTAGGTGGAAGCTGATTTTATGTGCTACACGGTGACCTTTGCCATATGGGAAAGTCACCACATAGCATGTCAACTTCGTCCGGGGGTTGTTTCTCTGAGCACACCACCTCAAGTATTTCCCCAAGATGAGGTTAACTAAAGTTTACAGCAGTCTCTATTACAACAAAAGGTATTGGAATGGGAAACTACGAAGACTCGTGCGGGGAAACTATGAAGACTCGTGCGACAGCTCGATGATCGAACATCTTACCTCTCCCTCTTACCACCATGATCGGGTATTTTCTGGGAATACGAATTCAACAGCTGGCCCATGTAGAGTCAGGCTGACCTTGAGCAGGACTTTGTGGGCCAGCTGTTAAATTTGCATCTTGTTCTTACTGCTGCAACGTCCACCACTTGCCACGTCAGCATCACCGGTATGCTCGGTTCTTGGCCTCAGTTCGATCATTTCTCTTCCTCTTACCACCATCCACCAGACCAGCGCTTTCCACCATTACCGTCATTGCAAGGAAAAAATGTTCAAGTGCGCTATTTGTGTTTTCTTCGTGTTTACTGACCAATTCTCCATCTCAGTACCAGGGTGAGGACGTGCACGACGGTGCCAACTACCAGGACAAGAACCCGACCACCGGCCCACCTGAACAACCACGACCATGCCAGCATGGGGAAGAGACGACGACGCCGGCACTGGGACGAGCATAACAATGAGCACGACACCACTCAGAGGACAAGACGACACCAACACTAGGACGAGCTTAACGACGACCACGGAGACAAGACCAATGCTTGATTCAGTTAGCATGTTTGGTGAGTTTTTTTTTTCATGTAGCGACGTAGCTGACAGGTCTAGTGCCACTGCGCAGAACCTCACTCTCGAGTCTCATGCCAACAAGAACGACCGAGTCCTGCTCCTGCTGTGACCACGACCATGTCCCCCACCCGCAACGACGATCACCCATGACGATGACCATGTCCCGCACCCACGACGACGACCATGTCCCGCACCCCAACGACGACCACCCACAACGACGCCCGCACCCACGACGACGACCATGCCCCGCACGACTAAGTACTGCGCCATGTGCCCTTGAACAACGAGTCCTGCTATGACCATGACCAAGCCCTACCGCGACTACGATGAGCCCACAACCACTACTACGACAGGCCCACAATCACTACGACACGCTCACAATTACTATCGCAATGAGCTCACGCCTATGACTACGTAGTATGACGAGTCCCACACCCGTGACCATAATGAACTGCACAACCACAACGAGGACACCGACCACCACGAGGACAGAACCTGGACTATGACGAGGATAGCGATGAGGACTGCAACAAGGATAACAACCACGACAAGGACAGCCACTTGCACTATGACGAGGACACTACGATGAAGATAGCGACTTGAACCACGATGAGGACAGCGACGAGGACTACAACAACAAGAACAGCGATGAGGACTACGATGAGGACAGCGATGAGGACTACGATGAATCCACGACCATGGCAAACCTCATAACCACGACGAGGACAGCAACCACAATGAAGGACGAGGATGGCATTAACAATGAACGACAATGACAGCAATCACGACGAGTGAGAAGGATGACAACCATGATGAATGATGACTGCCATAGACACGCTCGCGTCCCGAGTTATGTATTACTAACTGCATTACTGTACTATTTCGACCTTATCTTCGCATAACGCATAACGGAGGCCTGTGAAATGAAGAGTTGAGGGTACCATAATGCATAACGGCCAAAATCGGGCCCCAGGTAAGGCCCAAAAAGGAAATTTTTTAGCGCGGCGGCTATTGCCGCTGCTCCCGCCTGCCCATATAAGGAAATTGGACCCTGAATGAAGAGTAACATCTGTGAAGAGCATGCATAACGCATCACGCCCCATGAAGACAAGGTCGAAATAGTACAGTAGTAGATATGTGTATATATATAGCATGTTCTGCAATATGTCCTATGTAAGCTGAAGAGAAAATTGAGGGATTTATTGGTTTTAGATAGCAGGCTTGAGTCTACCTCAGATTTGCTCAAGTGGATCTACAGCTACATCATAGTTCACTTGAGTATACTACGGTTGATTAGAAGTTACCAGAAGTGTGACTTGGGTTGACTTGAGTTGATCTGAAGTTGCATTAGGAATACGGCACCTGTGGACTGTGGCTTACAGCAACCCGTTAGGATTCTGGACTTACATGTCCTAGGGCAACTATATGCCCTATAGTTAGCCTGAGTCTACTCAATAGCAGAACCACTTTTCCTGATGGGAATGTCCACGCCAGACTTCAAAAGTGAAGACGTGAAGTTTGAGCACAAGTGATATTGGTTGAATCACGATGGATGTATCGAATGGGATGTATGATGAACAGTGTACGTTAATATACTATGAAGGAATGAAGAGCTGTACCGATGACTGCTAGAGTATATTACGATCTACGCGACTCCTGACCGGTTTTTGTTACTGTTCTGGTTCTACGCCTCTCAAGTTATTGTCGAGTAGATGCAACCCCCTCTCCAGACGCATGTGTATCTGCTTATGCAATCCCTCAGACAAGACATGCGTCGGACTATATAGGGCGAGGTGTCCATTGATGAGGTCTGCTAGGGGAAATTGAGCCGTGTCTCGGTCAGGGCTTTCGACCCAAGCAAGGAGGACTTGTGCTGTGGCTTTGCATTTGATCCAAGACGGGTGGGTTGGCCACAGGTTCATCAAGCATGACATTTGAGTATCCACTTCGGTTTGATCATAGTCGTTCGAATAACTGAAATAGTCGGTGGTGGTCATCAAGAAGGTGAGTGTCAGATTCCGAGGCTCATGAAGATGGTCAAGGAACTCCTGCTGCGCCGTGTCAGATTTCACAGACGAAAGGCCGCGAATATATCCCCGAAGCGGGATGAATTGCGGATCCGATATATAGCTGATGGCCCATACATTGGAGAGCAGCCGCAACCAGTCCATTTCTATGAAAAGACAATAGGCCGTTTCGAGCCCCCGGGCAAGATCAATTTCCATAACTTCGAAGGCTCGATCATAAAGGTAGAAATTCGACCACGAAGACATTGAGGGGGTGCGATTCAATTGGTACACTGGAACCTGCAGGATTTGGCGAAGATACGGGAAAGAAAAGGTCCCATCTCTCTGAGCAAACCAAGCATATATGGAGAGCAGGCTCTCCATAGAACGAATGACAAGATTTCCATGGGGTTGGTCACGGTAGTAATCATTTTCATAATCGCAGAGGGTTGTACGGTGAATCACATTTTGCAGAAGTTTGGAGAGAGCGGATAATTCATCAGGACTGAGCACATCTTCCCGGCGCATTCTTCTCTTCAGGATGCGCGGTTCCAACCCGTCCTGATAGTCCCAAGTAATGTCAAACAAAACCTGATTGGCAAGTTCATGCAGAGTGAAATCAAGCAGATGTAGATGCCTCCACTCCTCTTCCAATGGTGAATCTACAGCTCTCTCCAGGTATCCATGTTGTGAAACATGGTGAACGGCGAATTCTCCTGCACATCAGGAAACCGCCTCTGGCCCTAAAGCATCTCAAGGCAGGCCTCTTTTCTTGAGGTGCTTGAGATGCTTATGGGACTCTAAGTCTCTTGAGGTGCCTTGATACACACAGTCATGCCTCAACTCATCTCAAGTAGCTTTAAGTGATCTTGAATCATCAATCACTGTGTTGCTTCTCTTAAGGCAAGCACAGGTGACTGGAGACAGTCCTTGGCCCTACAACATACTTTAAGGGCTTTCAGGTGCATGACAGGACTTGAAGGATGTAATGGATTGCAGGAAGAACTCGAAAGAACTTTTCGCCAAGGCGGCACGCCGCACAAAGGTGCGACGACCAAGACCCTGGTCGAAAAAAATCATCAAGCAAATCCCAAAAATGTCGTCGGGGTTAACACTCTGAACAATGGGCGAATCTGCGATTGTTATATATTTTCGCTGCAGGCTCCGACATGAAAGATGCGTACTAACACCAGAGACGCTCGCTCCTCTACGAGACCAAGATCCCGCAGGGTATCGACTATTCCAAGTACAAAGGTCGTGGGCGCTACTCCAACATCGGTGCTACACAACACGATGCGCACAACACCACTATCAACGCTACATTCGCCATCGATCCGTCACGAAACGACGGGCTTGATTACGCATACGAGGAGGTCGTGCGCGGGAAGAAGAAACGCCGAAATCTACACGGCGGAGACTGCGAGTGTTGTCGAGACTACTACGAGGGCGTGGGTCCACTGCCCGCGACAGGGCATGCCCCTGTGGAAGAGCTCCGAACCTAACCAGAAGGCGTCCCCGGTGACAACACCGAGACGTGAAAGGAAGAAGGGCATATCGCGGCATCGGCATCAGTGGGCGCAGGGAGGGACGCCGCCGGATTATTGGAATATTGGGTTCCCGGATACGCAGGAGGTGGAGAGTCGGCAAGATAGGCTGCAGACAATGTCAGCGTGGTTGGCAAGGCAGATGCGTGCTTACTCTGGCAAAATAAGCGACATGCGAAAGTCACTGTTGGCCGGGAGCCGCGGGAGAACGTCGGAAAACAATGGGCGCCTGGGCGGGGATTGGCTGCGTGCGACAAGCAGGCGAGTACGGGACGAAGGACTTCTTCGCGTCCGACTTTTTGCTGGGGAGAGGTTCGGGTCTGTGCACAGGGATAATCGAGCGGTCCAGAGCGGAGGAAAAAAGCGAAAAGACGGTGCCAGCACATCAATTGAAGGGTAGCGGGGTCGACGAGGCAGGATATATGTTAATGGTGGTTGGAGGGAGAGTCATGTGGTGAGAGTCCTGGTCACCGTTCGCAGGCAAGTTCTTGAGCAATACTGGTAGCCAAAGGAAATGAGAGAAACATACACGAAGCGCCGCCGCCAGCAGACGGCGACGTCAGTTCCACCTGCTCCTGCCGTTGCAGAGCCCGTTCGAGGGTTGCTGCGGGGCTGGTTGATAATCAACGTTGCTCGTCGCCAGCGCCAATTTTTCGAATGAATGCTGCCAGTCGTCTGGGCTTATGCAGCGAGTCGTCCTCCGGTTGGTTGCGTCCTTTCCGGGGTCCAGACGGAAGAGAAAGTGCACAATGGCTGCGGGCAGCCCGTCCGGGAGTTGGGTGTCGATGGAGCGCCGAATTGACGATGGTGTTGGTGGTAGTAGGAGGGAAAGCACTGTTCGATCACTGCCCAGATAGTTCGGATCGGTCATCCGATCACGAACGGAACGAGCTCGACTACGCTCGGGACAGTGGCGACGGGCTCGGAGGGGTAATACAAGCATCGGGATCTCGTGTAGTATATCTATATTCTATGTACAAATAGAATTTTTGGTAATAATATTGCGTGGAGACATGGAATTGAGCTTACGTAGATAGTATCCCATCCAGCAACGTGAAATCATGCGCTCCATTGTGCTGAACCTCCCCGGCTCCTTGAAATTCTAATAGAATACACACTCATAATGCTATTTATTAATGAGAGCTCAATTTAGGGTGGACGCCTGTTGCGGTAATTTGTAGTTGCTCGAAGAGTCTAGCGCATGTAAGTGCCAGAGAACCGTTAATATGGCTACAGTAAGCTAAAAAAAATGGACATTTTGAATGTTTTACATTCTCGCTCCCCGATGCAATCCCGCTGGGTCCGAACGAGCAACGCGAGCTCGTTCGCCTGCTGGAGCCATCCCGGTGTCGATCCCGTTGCCTAAAATGGCAGGAATCGAAAGCTTCTGCTTTCCTCTTAGCACCACCATGTCGATGATGTCGATGATCCCAATACCGTCGCCACTGGCCGAGCCTCCTTCGGCGTCACCGCGTTGTTTGGTTTGCGCGAATGACCTTGCTGCCTCTCTTTCGCACTGGAAGATGACGCCCAGGATGGACGGAATTTCAACGGACGCATCTGTACGCCATTATGGATGTGCTTATATCAATATCGTACGGCCCCCGGCGTGTCGAAAGGATGCCCACTGGAACAGCAACGACTCAAGTTATACGGTCTCATAGGTCTTCGTAGGTGCGTATCATCTTCATTTGTTGTTGTCTCTATATGCAAGCTATTTTTATTTTAGACATTCATCGTGCCTTCAAGACGGGTATACTATGAGAGTTCTACCCATGGATACAACGAGCAAGGCTTGTATGATGCCGCGGGCGTATACAATCTGGCTGGTACGCATTCTTGTTCTACAGCTTATCATACTTTCTGACCGTGCGCGGACGCTTTCTGACAATAGCGGCCACCTTCGAATTTGGTTTTGCTTCAATAGGCCTTGCGACAATGGTTGCGAGAATGGCGATATTCGCCCCCGAGAAATCATTCGCAATTCACACGACAACTCTTTTTCCCCATCCTTCATCTCAAATTTCTGCAAGTCCATTTGACCATCGGTCTCCGACGGCCGTGATCGTACACGTCAGCACCACGTGAGTGTTGGGTTTTCTTCGATCACATTCGGTGCGATCCCAACTCTTTCCCTTCCTCATACCAGCGCGACTACGACATGCCAACTGCGGTGACGACCTCTGACACGACCATAGAAGCGACCTCCACGCTCGGTCAGCCCCATCACGCACGACGCCAACGACCAAGCACCACAGCGACGTCGATGACCCCAACAAGTAGCGGGGCTAGGACAACAACCACTAGCAAGGACGAGGACGACTAGCAAGGATGAGGATGACTGGCAACGAGGACGCAGCGTCAGCAGCTGAGGACGACCACGAGCAAGCCGCCAACAACCGAGTTCCCAATGAGCTGGCAACGACGCGACAACCCTCTCATCGACAACATCGAGGGACGAGCATGATGACCCGAGTGACGAGCACGACGAACTCCTGAGCAACGAGCACAACGAACTCCCGAGCAACGAGTACAACGAACCCCCCGAGCAACGAGCACACTGATCCCCCCAGCGACGAGCACGATGATCCCCCCAGCGACGAGCACAATGATCCCCCCAGCGACAAGCACGATGATCCCTGGCGACGAGCACGACCACCCCCCGGCGATGAGCACGACCACCCCCAGCGACGACCCCGGCGATGAGCACGATGACCACCAGCGACGAGCACAATGCCCCGGCCGAGGAGCACGACACCCCCAGTCAGGACCCCAGTATGCACATCGGCTAGCAGAGTACGATTACGACGATGATGCCAACGATATGCATGACGAACTCGACCACGACCGTGCTGTACCTCCAGGACTGCTACTAGGACTGTCCTACCCTCGTGATGGTTGTTTGGACTTGATTGTATTGAGGAGATACTGGCTATGATATGTTGTATATAGATGTGTGTTTATAACAGCTACCCTTGACTATGGATCTACATCTTTAGTAGTTTTGATACGATCTTTATTGATTTTAGATACTGAATTCATTCATTTCTGTCTCGAAGAATCATGTGGCCTTCGTAATTTTGCATTGGCTTTGAGCTGCCTTTGTGGACCGTGAAGGTGCCTTAAGCAGTCTACAGATCAGCTTAAGGAGTAGTCAAAGGGCTTCAAGATAAGTGCTTGTGGTACAGATGATTTAAGATGACTTACATGAGGTTTGAGTATCCTTAAAGGTGTCCTAAGGCTACTTAAGGCAGGCCTTACCGCCGAACCTTCATTTAAGGCACCTTGACAGCATTAGCAACTTAGCAGCCTTAAAGAGCCTACATGCCCTTAAGATATCTCCAGACCTCTTAAGGCCTATACCCATTTTCGTGATGCAGCTACCAGAATGCGACAGGGGGTTATGTCTGAAAGGGGAGTGTCCTCATAGAAAGGTGACAACATGTTGGCCAGACATTGATAAATGAACCGTTGGAAGTACGCTTGTATGACATCCTGTAGTGTCAATGTTGCGGGATGGTTGAGTTGGGCAGGATGTCGCGAGTGTGGTGCAGGTTTGGGTAGTGAATAGCCCGGGTCGGAGCACCCGGTCCGGGTCACGGATGCGGGTGTGTCAGGGTCCGGGTAGGGGTCTCGGTCCGAGCACCCGCTGTGACCCGCGTCACCCTTTCTTACCCGTGCCGTGTTGGTGCCGTGGTCCAGTTGAACCACATGTCATGAAATAATCATACTATATATTTTTATGTAAATTATCATATTTTATTTGAGCCCTAACGAGTGCATCGTCGCTCCAAAACGACACTGTGAACGAATTTCCTTGATCGCCGAGCTGGCCGAACGTCCCGGCAACTGCCGGATAACGATCGATCAGCTCAGATCAGCCCTCCTTGCCCTCTCACCACCACAGCACGACTTCACTGTCGTGCTCGCCGGCCCCAGAAAATTTTCTGGGGCTTCTCTGACTTGTTTTCTGTGTTATCTTCGCTCTCCTGGCGCGGTTTGGCTCCGCGCCGACTGCTGCGCCCTCGGATATGTTCCGGGGTGCATTTTGGTGTTCGTCTGCACGACGGCACCAAATCAACGACGATCTGGGACGCGTAAGCCCTCTGTACGAGGCTGTAACACTGTTGGAGGGCGCGGCTGGGCTGAGAGTAGCCGGATTTCGCGTCTTTGGGCACGGCTGGACGTGTGCGCTCGTCTATACGACGGCGCTGATTCGTCGCGACGATGGCTTCTGCCAGGACGACTTTTTCCTGTTCGGCTTTCTCGACGAGCAAAGCGCACGGCTAAGTGGATTTCGGGCTGGAAGGCGTTGCGGCGCATCCAGCCTCAAACGTGCGTATTTACTGTCTTTTCTTCTCTTTTCTCAGTTCCTTTATGCAGCCTGTCATCACCTGCCTCGCATCCACCGTCTCCTCGCGCACACCGTCTCCTCGCCACTACCCTATCCCTTACCACCACCTTGATGCATTTGGTTGAGCCGCGGTTCTTGCTCTCGCAAGTGGCCGGGGCCTGGCCAATGCGTATCGTGCGCGTCGATATCCCCCCTGCCATTGCCGGGGGCCGTCGGCGCGCACGAACACTGTCCGAGCACTGTGACCCGACATCATTTCGGCGGGTAACCCGCACCCGCATCGCGGGATAGGGTAACTCGAGGGTACGGGTAGGGGTCCAGAACGAAATACCACGGGCAACCCGCGCTATTCACTAGGTTTGGGATCCGACTGTTGAAGGCATGATAGAAATACAGTCATGAGATGGGCAGATACAAAGTCGTTGAAATATGCATCACCCAGCTCAAAGGTTTTAGGTGCAACCGAAGCTGCAAGGTCGACTAGATTCCTCCACACCAAAGGATGGAATTTCGCCGTATGATGCATCGAGAAAAGCGAGCGGAAATCAGTTGGCGTAACCCATCCAAACCCGTGACCCTCATCATTGATAAGTACGGAGGCCCTCACGGTAGGAAGCACATGTAAAACGGGACTGTCGACAATATGCCATCTGGATATTGGCGGATTCTTCGGTAAAAATAGCCATGAGCGACAGACCCTTTCCAGGGCCTCTTCGTAACCTGGGCGAGGATCTCTAAATATCTCGCCGAACACCAACTGACTAGGCATCGTATATTGCCGAATCAGTTCCTCGCGTGCAAGTCGCATGTCCGAGTCCTGCTGGTCATTCCATATCCTGAGTGTATGCACTTCGGCTGTGGCTGGAAGGCCCCGATGGCTTGAATAACCACACTATGTACCGTAGGGTTCGATGACAAATGGAACAACAAGTCGAGTGCGTGCACGGAAAACTGGTCATAGAGGGAATAGACTGTCGTCTCCTCCAACTTGGCCAAGGAATGCAGCCAAGTGTCATTTTGTGGATCGGAACGTATTTGTTCTAAGGAGGTATGATGCATCAAGTTCTGCTTCAGGGAGCGGTGTAGACGACGTAGGAAAACGTGAACGACACGAAGCATATCATAAGCGAACTGGGTTAACGGCGTGTGATACGGGCACTGCGGGAAGAATATAGGCATCACATTGCTGACGATGTACAATGTAGCCACGACGACGGTGAGGACGCCGACAGCCCCCGCCAGCGACGTCCGTAACGGGATGTAGAACAGGACCAGACCACATAGAAAAAGTGCTAGCGACGTGTGCATGATAATGGGGAGCAGGCCTATGATGACGCTAACGCGCCATTGCTCAAGACCCATGAATCTAAATTGTCGAACATGACTGCGGATGCCTGGAGTACCAGAGGGTAGGAATGTGTAATGATGAAGCCACTGCTTTATGAGTACGGCGGCAAGCGCGACGCTGAGGCTAGCCGTCAAACTGACAAGCAAAGGCCGTTAATCCAGACGGTGATTGAGTCTGGCGTGAACGTTTCGTTGGGATTAACGGAGGGAGAGGTGATGTTGGGGAATGAACTGGTATCTGCCAAGGCGAGTTGGATGGAAACAAGATCATGGAGGAGGACAGCAGACATCTGCGAGAAGTCCGCCTGGAGACTCTGCGAAACCTGGACAAGGAAAGACGTGACGACCGCAGAGAAAAGCCCGGCCTATTTCACTAACATTTAAATACAGTATGAGATGAAGAAAGAAAATACATACAAAAACAAGCATAACGTCCAGAATTCGCCTATCATTGTCGCGTCAAACGCGGCGGTTTCCTCGAGGTATACACGCCATACTCTGGCATTTGGCGCAGTTTCTTCGCAGTACGGATCGGGAGGAAAGCGTTTCTCGTAGTCATCGCTGTAAACGGGGGCAGGAGGAACCCGGTCTGGTCGGACATTCTGCTTCAGCCCAAAGAAGTGCTGGTCAGGCTGTTCTGGCGCAGGTGCGAACGGAACGTCGGGCGATCCCGATACGACCTCCGTTTCCGCCTCTGGTACAGGCGATGCCAGAGGAGTAGTGGCCTCTGCCGGACGCTCGTCGTCGGTTTCGTGGTCGGGCATCTGCTGTCAATGATGATGGTTCTAAACTAAACGTTGCTGAGCAGTGCAAGATAAGATAAGATATCGCGGGTTCACGACTCCGTCCATGATCAAAACAGCCTGGCAATTGTGACTTGGGTAATACATGTCTTCAACATTGAAAGATCGAAAACGGAAGCCAGAAGGAAATTTATGCCATTAAAAAAGCAGACTACAACATAAAACAAGTTCACCACGAAGGCAAGGAAGTTCCAAAAATTTTTGAGGTGGAACGATCCACATCTCGACTGCATGAATCCCCGGGGGTGAAGGACCACTCTCGAGATATGAACACTCCCTCCTACGAATCGGAGGCACCATGCTACCCGCCCGTATCTGCTCCTAAGCCAAACGCCCACGACCGAAACAGTCATGAGAGCCAGACAAACAGCCGCGCAAAAAGATACCCATCATCCACAGACATCCTGCTCAACAAAGAGCAACATCACAAGATATGACAGTAGCCCTAGCCCGTCAGCGAACTCACTACATCGACAAAGACATCGTCCGCCTCGGCCGCTCCTCAGTCCGAGCCGTCGCCATACATTCTTCGCCCGTCTTCTTGTATGTCGAAATTAACCGCACCTCCCAAAACGCACGAAGCATCACACATATGCCTCATCCATCAAGAAACAGGTCCTCCCGAGTAATCATTCTCATCACGAGACAGCCATGTAGCAATTCCGCGCTCCTCGTCGAATCTGTAGACTGTTTCCCAGCGCTCGAGAACGTATCTCTATTGAAGCATCCCGAAGGAGCCCCAATTGCCGGGGAGAACAACAGATCCAACAGAGCAGACATGAAGCCGACCAACATGACCACCAGATAAATTGAACAATAGTCGACAAGGCATGCTCCCGACGATTCATCGACATAAGCGGCGCTCCCTATAGCCAAAGGAAATATCAGACAGGTCATTCCATAGAAGATCGAAATCGAAAGAAGATGGCGACAGCTCAAGGAACTGTGATCTTCGCGGCGCTCAACGAAGCAGACGGATATATCCAGTCAAATAAGCGGACTGCCAACTGGTACATGGACCAAGGCTCAATGTCTTCTGCGATGCAGACGCCGTGTCCAAGCATATCAAGCGCGGCCCAATACAGACAAGCAACACGGCGATAGACTCGCATCTCGCCATCCTGTCTTGGACGGACAAAATCTGGAGGGCAGCCACATCACACCCAGAGTACAATCAAAATGCCATCCCGAAAGATAGGAAACGCCCACCAAGATTCCTTGCGCTGTACCAAAGCACGACCACGAAAGTCGCCGTCACATGTTCCCTCCGCCAATCGCAAGTTTCCTGATATATCCTCGTAATTCCATTCCAATAAACCCATTGCATACAAGATCATTGTCGGCCATGCAGATTTCGATGCGCGCGCCGGCGCTTTGGAGCCGCCTTCGAGCCGCCGTATGTCTTGCGACGACAGCAAAACCCGAAGGCAACTCCCTGGCAATCAAGGGAAATCCGCGTGAAAGGTTACCAGGGTTTGGCTGAGCCAGAGGAGGGGGACGCAGCGGTCCGGGAGTGCTGAGATTCTGTATGGGGACTTGTGTCTCCGAAGAGACAGAAACGAGCGTGTCACTGGAGACGATGAAGCATAGGAGGATGGGAGAATAGATGCGGGGATTGAAGCGGCGAGAACGGTCTCGAAAAGAGACCTGTATGGAGCCGTTGATGCCGTGGCGTAGACGGAACGCTGTGTGGAATCGGCTCCATCCCTCGTGAACGGTCATTAGGTCCCGCGACGCGTCTCTGGTTCTTCGCTCTAGTGCCTCCCTCCGCGAAAGGGAACCGTACGTTTCCGGCATCACCTTCCCTTTCCAAAGAGCAACCTGCCGGAACAGATGAACTCAAAGAATCGGGGTCCCGAGGTGACACATGCACGGTTCTGTGCGAGGCGGTTGGGGAGGATAAGAGAGCACAAGAAGAACTTTCCGGAGATGCGATATGAGACCGCCACGAGAGACATTATTGCGGACAAATGCGCGCTCCGTCCACTGGCACCACCGCGAACTACCAGCCATCCGCTCCTCGTCCCGACGTCGTCACCCTTACGACGGACGCGACACGCTGAGTCGTTTCCCAAGCAGAAAGAGAACGTACAGCACCCCAAAGGTACGTAGGGTTAGAATCACACTCCCATGTTAGGCAGGGAGCGGTTGGCTTCGGTGAAATTGAGTAAAGAATGGGTTTATCGGAGATGGAGAGGGGGTCCGAAGCAGTCCCAGACCGGGGAGGCGCTCTTGACGGGCATGTAGACGGACGACCTGGGTTGGTGGTATGAAAGACAGAAGCAAAAGCGCGTCACAAAGGAAAGGGTCAAGCGCGTACACAAAGCCAAACATGTTGGATGCCGACCGACACAACATTTGTGCACAGAATGACTTTACAGAACGAGTCAAAAGTACTAATTATTGTGATATCCAATGCTCTATGTTCGACACCACAGGCGGGATCTTCCGGGTCTTGGACTGCCAACTCCAAAATTGACCAAACTCTCTGCTGAAGAAAGATTCTTCGCAGCTCCTCGTCTAAAGATATCACAAAATTCGCAATATGAAGAACCTTTGTGTCGAAGAGGTTATCTAAAGGGAACGGCACGTCATCCTGCGAGTCGCCTTGATTCAGTGTGGCACGACATTCAGGCCAAGATTCAGTAACGCCGTGGTAGGCAGGTCATCTGCATTTTCAACTAATCTCGCAATGCTCATATCAGTCACGAGCATTATGAAAGCGAGAATGAGGTCAACGAACGTCCGGTACATGAGCGACTAAGAACGCCTTCCTCGTCAGACCTGCACTGCAGAGAAACCCAAGGCAGATATAGACCAGCGGAGATCCCACCCGACCGAGCAAAGAGGTGGTTTCGAACGTGTTCCATGACATCGTGCTTCTCCCAAAGTGTGCATGCATATTCCTGTATACCGCTTGGAAGCCTGTACCACAAGGCTACGGACATTGGGATTCGATGAGACGTTGAACAAGCAGTCAAGAGAGTCGACGGAGACCTTTTTGGCTGCAGATGCAACGGCATTTGTCTCCATCTCCTTCAACGTCATCAACTGTCCGTCCCTTCATGTCCATAGGTGCTGAATGGTCTGGGAGGCGATCATGGAAGAAATAGTCCTCCAGCCTGCTCAACGCCAGAAAGCCATAATAGACAAAACGGTCAAAGGCGTCTGATACGGACATTGGGGAAAGAATATCATAGGCATCGCATGGTATAGAGCACAGACTACGAGCGTGAGGACGCCAACAGCCCAGGCTAGTGCACCCGAGAAAGAGAGCAAGAGAGACATACATAATGAAGGGGAGTAGTCCCGCCATTTCTGCACGCCCATGAGCCGTTATTGGTCTGCGAGTTTCCGGAGTGCCATAGGGAGGTGTAGCCATTGTTTCACCAGAACGGCTTCGAGTAGACTCGCTGTGAGACTAACAATCCAACCGCCCGGCGTTCGGTTCTGGTCGAAATGTGGCCGCGGGATTTATGGAGGGAAAGGTGCCAATGTTTGCAAGGGAGGAAGAGTCTCCGTTGGCCATGGATAGCTGGACGAAGACAAGGTCGTACAAAAGTAATGCAGACATCGCGGTGTAATCTGCCTGGAGATCCGAAGAATGTTTTCTGTGCCACAGAAGCGCGCACAGCGTCTGATGCTGCTGCTGGGCTACTGGTCGGGCGGCGTGTTGGTGTCATTGGGCGATTCGGAATCCGACATGCCAGTGAGTTGGAAAGAACGCGACACGACAGCGCACCCCAAAGCGGAATTTCAAAACCGACGTCGCTGCTGAGATCTGAGACACGATCGACGATCGAAGCAAGAACTCTCTGTTTCTAACCATCATCTCGACGTGCATGACCGCCATGGACTCTTCATTTCACTATCACGACGTGTTCTCACTCCAATCCGAGCCATTCACTGTGTCCGATGCTGCCCCACTCACGCTCCCAACCCAGAGTCCACAGCTCCCCGCACCAATGCTGCCTTGGAATCCAAATCGCTCACAGGACATCACGGGTTGGATGGACATGACCTCGAAAATCCAGAAGGGAGCCGGGGTGCGTAAAGAGAAGAAAAAGAAACCTCGCGCTGGTAGTGCTGCTTTCCGTGTGCCAGGATATGGGCGTCCGCCACCGCCGCCGCCGCCGCCGCGTCGCATAAACGCTCCCTCTCACAAAAAAGTCTCGTCTCCGAACCCAGTTTCATCCTCTCCAGCGAACACAGTGCTACCGGGAGACCATTCTACAGCAGCGCCTGCGTCGACTTTCGAAAAATCACCCATTCCTACTACCTTGTTCTCCTTCTCGGTTGCCCTCCCTAGTGACCAGATCGCATACCCCAGCTTCGACACCGTTGATCCATGCTTCCTCACTTGTACCCAACCACAATCGTTCGATCAAGTCCTTGAGCGCGCTGTGCAATCCAGTTACTTTATCGGCTGAAGCAAACTGCACTAATTATCGACGAATTGTTTCTAGATGTGTAGGTCGTGCTATGGTTATACCCGATTGAAGCTAAGCATTGCCCAGACATAGAATAGTACAACCAGGAATGGCACCTGTATCCATACTCTGTAACATATCCTTCTCTTCAGTCATCATCGTCCATGGTTATACCGCATTCCACTTTCAATGAGCGACAAATAACCTTCCAACGTTCGTCATTCTTGAAATACAACCAACGCGGGACGCGTATATTTTCCAACCGAACGCGCTTGGGGGCGGATGTGGGCTGTACTCCGACGTCCATAGCGTTGGCAGTCGGGTATGACTGTCCGACGAAATGAATGCTACAACGTCTAGACACCGACCCTCAAACATGGCGTAGATGACGGATATGTTTTGAGCCAAGGAGTCACCACAGTGATTGTCGCTAATGTCCAAAACGCGGAGGCGAGGTAGTCGCGAGGACGTCGAAGAGACTTTGAGGCCAGAAATGAACTCAGGCGTAAGGCTACTGTCGGAAATGCGGAGGTTTTCGACGTGCGGGGTCTGCAACAAGAATCGGAGGATATTCTGCGTAACGTCGGAATGCTGACGCATGCCACAGGAGATATGGAGTTTGGTCAACTTCTCTGCTTGGTTGGGGTTCAAGACGGGAAGATGTAGTAGCAGCTTATTCGGAATGGAACGAAAGTTAAGCCGGAGGTCACAGAGAGAAGGCATATCCACAGTTGAGAACAACTTGTCTAATGCCTCCTCGGACGTGGACACCGCAGTCTCTGTGACCGAAAGATGAAGAAGTTTCGGAAGGGATACTTTGATGTCTTCCTCCGGCTCGTGCCATGTTTCCACATCAAGGCTTACTAAACTCGACATTTTCTGAAGAAGCTCAAATGCGCCGTCAATAATTGTAAAATCATTGAGATGGGTGAGCGAGCTCAAGGGAAAGGAGACACGGCTGATGAATTCCGGGTCTAGGTCTGCACCTAATGAGCGAAGAGCCGGTGCGTTCCTTGGGTTAAATATGTCCAGGAAGCCATCGGAATCGTCGTCTTCGTAAATGTGAAAGACAAGGTGCTCCAAAAGAGAGAAAACATTGCCCGAAAAGCATGCTTGCAACGATTTCAGGGGTACAAGTGCCGAGAGGTGCTTCCAGCGGGGAATGGAAGCCTCGAGAATGGGAATGATTGAGTGGTCTTCTATATCTTTGCCAGCGGTGATGAAGAGGGTCAAGGGCAAGCCTTTAGAGCGCTCAATAAAGAGTGACATCTTATATGCTAGCTGGCGGGGAATGACACCTTTTGGGAACAGGTCAAAATGAACCTCGATGTACGTCCACAAGTGCGGCGATGCGAGTGCAAGGTGTCGCCATCGACGACACACGCTTGCTAATGTCCAAGGTGCTGAAGAGGGACCGAGCGAGTTCAACTGGGCACGCCAGTGCGCGATCTCCCATGTCCGCACGCAATGCGAAAATATCTCGGCCACGAGTTCATTGGGAAGGGAGCGCATGGGGTGTAAAAGGGATTTCGCGTCCGCGAGATGAGATTCGGCTTGGGCACGCGCGCGCACGAGGAGGTCCATCAGCTCCTTCGCCTGGACGATTTTTTGGTCCAAGTCATGGATGATGTCAGGCGACTTTTCCACGACGAGGCGGAAGTCTGCCAGTTCAGCCTCGAGTGGGGGATGGTTGCGGCGAAGAAGTTGTTCAACACGCGCAGTTCGCTGTATAGCGGGATCGTCGGGTTGAAGGGAGAGAAATGCACAGGTAGGGCATGGCGCCGTGTTTCCCAAAGGAGTGGGCATTTCGAACTGAAAGAGACAGGATAATAGTCAGTAAGAGTAAAATCAAGGGATGAATATACTTACACGAGCTGTGGCACGAAAAGAAAGTACGTTTGATGCTAAAAGTAAAGTGAGCTTCCGTTTTAATCAAACCAATATGAATTTATGAACTTGTCTATGCAGTCGGCAAATGGATGGACGACAGAGATGACAGACCCGGCGCGAGTGAGTGTACGGAGTATGCTGCAGTGCAGCAGTGCGACGGTAAGCTAGTGGTAAGCTTTTGAAAGGAGAAGGTGTCACGTTCGCGATCATGTCACGAGTCATGTGGTGCCTGTGACATCTCCTCCTTCCTTCGCCCCACCATCTTTGGCGACGAACATGTCAACCAAGTCGGAGAACGATCTCAAGGCGGAATGGCTTCAAGCCAATGTGTCTTATGTGAGATAACTGGACTAATACAGGCGCATATATTCATACTTTTTCAGCTCTGCGACTCGTGCAAGATCGATGGCATGGGCTGTAGGAAGCAACCCAATGCAATCGCGTGCGTACAGTGCAAAAGTAAGAAAAGAGATTGCTCGAGAATGGTGGAATGGCGTAAGTGGAAGGAGGAGCACATCCATAGCACATCGACGACCAAGACTTCCTCGGTAAAGAAAACAACCATACGCCTTCCCCCGAATACAGCAGTCAACCCTCCATTGCAGCCAGTGAGTCATGTTATCATATTCTCGGCAACGAATTGTTCAGAACATATAGCTCGTCTGGACCGAAAATATGGCGCCAGCCACTACCGCCCAACCTACGCCTGTTTTCCGTGGTTGGGCCGACGATCAGCAGTCTCGTGCCAAGAAACCAAATATGGCTCCACGCCCCCTTCGACATCGCCCTCTTCAGCTACTCAGTTGCTCCTTGACACAACGCAAGAGGAAAAGCCAGATATCGCTTCCAGGCCCAAGCCAACGCCAATCATACCTTCGCAACTGCTTCCTATTCCTCACCTCCCCCTCAACATCCTTCGTTCGGAGCACCACCTCAAAACGTTGTTCGACGTCTCGAGAACCAAATTCGTACCCTCAAACACGACCTCCTGGAAAAGAAAATGCTGTCGACACTCTCTCTGGTTTGTGTTTTCTTGTGGCTACCTTTGTCAAACTAATCTCATCTCCAGCTGCCAAGGAACGACTCGATATCGAGTCCGAGATCTACGCAAAACACGCCTGGACGAATTCCTCCATATCAGCGCGAACCGCATCAAATTTCAGGGAACGGTGAATCGGTTCTTTGCACGTCAGCTGTCGGCCACCGAATTCAGGAAGGAGCTGCAAGAGTTTCAGCAAGTACTTGAGGAGCTGGGTGCGCGACATCTGGATCAGTTCCCGACTGATTTTGAGGATGGTGTTGACCTGCTTGACAACTATCGCAGCGATGGGACGGCGCGGACGATCTGATGGTGATCTCTTGGATTCCCGCGAGGCGAAGAAACTACGAACGGAATGACGCTTCTCTCTTTTACCTCTTACTGCTTTGGCGTGATTGCTCCTGTATTTTATGCTCTATTTGCTACAACATGCGCGTTTGTACTCTAACAGGAATACTCGTTGCTTTGCTTTTCCTTGGCTTGTGGTTGCTGTACGAAGGTTGTCAGCTCAATTGCTTAAGCAATATGTTGGTGAGTTCTTCAGGGGACAGAACAGCCAGTCGATTACTTCGATTTTTTTTTACATCATTCTTGTCAGCTCTGACCGGACCACCGCTTTGATTTTTTGGGCCCATACCCTGGCTCCCAGTGCCCAGCTACGACGTGAGTACGCGGGACTCAGACCGTCGTAGCAATCAACGGCATCTGCTATGTATCTGTTGCTCGGCGGTTCATCGCATGCTGTCAAGGTGCATTCAAGGACTAATCACTACCCGTCCGCCGCGCCAACTTCCTTTAACATGCCCAAAATGATCAAGTGTGCGTGCTCAGTAGGTGACGGATCTTCAGTCAGTTCTCAACACGACTGTCTACATTGGTAAGTGCGTGTCGTTTCCGCAACTGAAATGAAGCAGCGTTTTGTCAATATATCCACTTTGCGCTTCGCGTAAAAACAATCTTGGTGCGCGTCGACTCGTGAATCCCAAGTCGACGCGATCGAGGAAACAGTGGATGTTGAATGATACATTGAAAAGTGTGGATTACAACATGCAACTAATCGTGTCGTTTACTTGTTCATGTGCTGCTGGGCGCTGCCCTTCTCTTGCTGGGCGTTGCCTGGTTTACTGTCAGTCTAATTCCTGACGCGTACAAACAAGTGACTTGCCCTTTGCTTGCTGGGTACCGTCGCCCATGACTGCTCCCGCTACGCTGTTCATTGTGCCCTAACAAATTTGAGCGTGTTCGTCGACACGAAAACCAGGCTTACCTTGACGTAGTCCATGCCTCCTGCGATGTAACCTTCAGCTTTTGCGGTCGTAGTCTCAGCCTAACAAGGGTCGTCAGCGCTAGGGTACGCGTTTGGACGGCGGTAGAAACAGACCTCGCCTTCAGCGTGTTGCTGCTTGCCAGAGTTGCGCATAGAGTCGGAGCCGACAGCCTCTCCAGCCTGTACACACAAAGATTAGACGACGACGACGACGACGCGTAAAACGATTCTTACAGCCTGCTTGACGTTGCCAACAACAGAGTTGAACTGGCCAGAGGATTTGCTGCAGTTACGCGTGAGCTCGACGGTGCGCACGACGACAAAAGACACGGCCAGACCTTGCGTCAGTCATCGTGAAGAGTGATTGGTATGAGAGATGTCGATGGTGGGAGAAGGTGGGCAAGAGGGAACTGAATGTCCTCCTCGTTCAGAGCTGGCTTTTATACGCGAAAAGACGCGCTTCTCGATGACGCACAATGACGCGCACGCGCGTCACAGCAGACAGTCTGAGTCTCATCCGTTTTAGGAAGTGTGCGGGCACTGGGCAGCGTGCTCCAAAAAATGTAGCTTGACAGACGCTGGGGTTGGCGACGCGATACCCGAGAGATATGCCTTGGACAACGAGGGGGAAAAAGGACAGCCAGGATTCTGTAGGCGTCGAGACGGCAGCGGACCTGTGGCAATTGGCGTGGCGGCCGACGCGCGATGGATCGAGCAGTCGAGCGCCTATGACGCACGAAGACGCGCAGCAATTTGGCCCTTTGGGAACGAACTGATCACTTGAATGCGTTGGAATGAGGTGCAGATTACACTGCACCTCAGCCCAGTGGCAACCATGGAGGAGTTTTGAGCGTCGTAAATGATCATCAAGTCACCTTGGTAGTTTCATTATGCACTGTGCAGATCCCGCATCCAGGTCGGCCCCACTAGTAAGGCAGTTGAATCAGCCGTAGACGAAGAGACCCCGACGGTTTTTGCGACTTGCACGACGACTTGTTTACTCAAGACACCGCTCAATAACGAGGCCTTCAAGTCAACTTCGAGATACAGACAAGTCCAGCCGCAGAATTCCACCGACCCCTGCGTGCGTCGTATTGAAAGTCCCGCACGCACTCTTGGTTGTTGAGGAGAACGATCAACATAGGGTGGCGCAAGAAATGGTCGGCCGCTTTTCTTACAGGTAACTTACCTCGGGCTCCCGCAGCTGCCGGTAATTTACGCGGTAATTTACTTGTAACTTACATCACGTGACCCATGAGCCGTCGGCAAATTTTGGGCGATTTTCGACAGACTGGTGACGTAGTATGTCAAAAATCGCCCAAAATTTGCCGGCCGCTCAATATGGCTTTCTCGATCGACATTGCAGACATGTTAATGAGTACAGGCCCAAATCCACGGCCTATTTGCACTTGTTTGTTCCACTGATTTCATGGCATGAATCTTGTGGACGCTGTGGGGGTCCAACACGATGCCAGATCCACAACTTCCATAGACAAAAAATGTTCAGAAACATATTTAGAATGCAGCCCTGGGAGTAGAATTTTGTCTTTCTTCGTAGTTGGATCAATGTTGGAAATGCCAAATTTTTTTCGAGCATTTAAGAAAATTCTGCTCCAGGGCTGCATGTGTATTTATCATCAGAGCTCGATGCAAGTTGTTTGAGCTGTATTGAGTGAGTGTGCGTGGTGCTACTCGGTCTGCAAGTTGTTGTGAATCAGCGTGCGATCAGCATGTCGATCAGTCGCGTCAATGGCTTTGGACGTCGGGTCAAGGCCCCCACAGCAGCTGTTGGTCATTATTTCATGGCAAGGACATTATACTTACTCTAGAATATTTATGACAGCTAAATGTATGTGAGAATATCCCCAGAAGTCTCTGAAAGGTGAGTTTGCCATCACTTCCACCAACAGTAAAACTAGTTAAAAGAGAAATCAAAATTATCATCAGCCGGTTTTACTGTAGGCTCTTCGACGACATTGTTCTCCTTCTCTGGCACTGCACTCTTCTTCCCGTTGTCCTCTGTCAGCCGAGCCAGAACTGCGGTAATGCGAGGATGTGTGATAACTGCAAACGTGTCCAAATCGAGGGGTCCGCTGACATGGGGAATGTTCTCGCGGGGTTCATCGAGCCAGCTGTCATCTTCTTCATCGTGCTCCGGAGGCTCAACAGCAGTCTCTTGATCGCAGGAAGGCTGGGGGGTCTCCTCGAACTGAACCTGTATCGAAGAGTACCGTAGTGGTGCGGATTTGTGCTTGGGCTTGACTTTCTTGATGCGGAGCTGAGAGATGTTGGTACGAATAGAGATTGATTAACGGAAGACGTACATCATGCTCATTCTGATGATACTGGCCAACCTGAACATCGCGAGCCAAGGTTGATGCTCTCATTTGACTACGAGCACCGGATGACATTAGAGACCTCAACAAGTCACCGAGTCACCGAGTCATCTGGTGACTCGACTCGCTTCGGGCACCTCGGAGTTCGGACTCGCGTGACTCGCGAGTCACCTAAGTGCGAGTCCGGACACGAGTCTGAGTATCAATATTCTGACGGTGAGTCATCACACGATGACTCGCTATTATTTAGAGATATATTTTAGGCAAATTTACAAAATTTTACCAAGTTAAACGGGCCCTTGGGTCGTCCAAACAAGCTATGCGCGTTATTTCCTTGCGATCCGGCGTTTCGGGCCGAGATCCGAAAGGACGCGTAAGCGTCTGATCGGGTCGCTCGTCTCGCTTCCAACCACCACCACCACCACCCAGGGAGCGACGATTGTCGCCCCTGCTGCTCTGACGATTGTCAGGCAGCCTGTGGGGTGTGGATTTGTGGTCTGGCTCTATGCTGGACCTGCAGATGTGCTGCTGCCATCTTCGTAACAGCGGACCAGGACCAGGACCAGGACAGCGACCAGGACCAGGATGACGACGACGACGACGCCGTGATGAGGAGGAGACGGATGATGACGCGAGTCAGAGGAGAAGGAGGACGTGACACGATGAGAAGGTGCAGGATGCGAGGAAGATGCAACGACAACGACCACGGTCCACCACCACCACTACCACCACCACTGCCCTCACCACCACCACCACTATTGTCCTCACCTTCCCCACCACCACACCCACCCATCCTCATGCCCAGCTGACTGTCCCCGTGCCATTGCCCGGGGATGCTCGCTGCGCATGAATACTGGGGGGTGCATGGACTCGCGAGTACTCATGAGTATCCGAAATGACTCGGACTCATGACGAGTACTCACGAGTAGACTCGCGACGACTCGCGAGTCATCGCGAGTCGAGTCCGACGCGGGTCTGAATTAGACTGATTTTTTTGTGAGTACTCGCCTCACGAGTCGCGAGTCTGACTCGCAGATGACTCGTTGAGGTCTCTAGATGACATAGACGTAAATTTAGAGACAGTGCGCTCCTTGGGCATCGAGTTGATGCGTAACGAGTAGATCTTGATGGTGATGTACTAGGAAGGTGGGTTGTTAGAAAGACATAAGACTCGAAGATGCACATACTGGTAGTATTAGACCACCGTCCAAGCCCGCAATATTCTTATACCAGTTGAGAACGCCGAAGCAGGAAGTTTCATCAATATCAGCATCATAGGGAAACTTTCCTCGTGCAAAGAGGGCCATTTCTACTCTAAATGTCTCTACGCACTTCGCTCCGTGACCGGCCCAAGCCAGGAAGTGAGGTTGACCACCATGTATCACCTCATTGTGAATTAGGTGACCCAGATGTGCGAAGACCGCCTTGTGTAAGGTGCGGTACTTGATGCCACGCAGATGTTCAGCGTCCGATTCGGTCATAGGTGCCGTTTCGGGCTTGAAGATTCCACCACTATCGTGCAGGTTGGCTGTATTAGATGAACAGTCAATATCAAGATTCAGACACTCGACAGAGGTCAAAGTACATACCTGGGTTCAAGTACGCGGCAACGAGGTACTCCGGAGTGTATAGATTTCCGCCAACAGAGAAAATCTGGGAGTGCCGATGGGCGATGATATCTCTGACGGCGTCCTGAACATCCTGTGGCCAGCGGCTTGTCGGTGCTTGTATAACATCAAGAATGGCATTCACCATAGCATGCCAAAGAAGATAAAAGTCGCCGGCAGTGGTGTAATTCAACTCCATGCAAGCAAGAACACGAGCGGAGGGCATTCCAATAGAAACCAACTTCCCTAGCATCATTTGAAACTGCATCGCGTCTATGTTTGCAGCCGAAGTTTCTAGATTCAGCGCGATATCATCGAAAAGATCCTGATGCTCCTAGTAGATAATCAGCATGTTGAAAGGACAGTTATCACTCTCAAGCACTTACGAATGTAAGGTTTTCGCGAGTAAAGATACGTCGGAAAGCAGGTATATTCCGTTGAATAGATCGCGCAGAGTAGGTCATAGTCGCGAATCGAGTTTTTCCAATAGATTCCAAGGCACGGCCAGTCTTGAGGTCCTTTCGAGCTACTGCGAATGAGCTGATTCCATGGTGGGACTGATGGAAGAAAGTGATTGTTGACCGAATAACCGTAATGACACGCGAAAAGTATGGAAGTTTGCAGATGTCTTTGATAAGACTGCTAACGTGATGACACCCGTCGGGGAAGATTATAAGAATGGGATGCCTGGCACGCAGAGTGTGTCGCGAGGACAGAGTGTTCCCAGTGCTGTCGCACACTGAACCACCAAAATGTTTCGGTCCAACGCGAATCATCCCCCGCAATCAGTGATTAGTAAGCGATTCAATGCTTCTCCTCTCACCACTCACTCGGTCTACAAAATCTGCGATCCAAATAGCGGTATGAGACACATCTGTGGCCTCGCACGCCTCAAGAAGAAATACATTCCGATCCCCGTCGGAGACATGGCAGAGCCAGAAGGATTCGCGACCTTTCGTAGTTCCTCCATCATGCGACTCGGTGAGGTTCCATTGTGTTCCCAGCCATGCGTCTTGTTTCTGAATAACAAGAGCTAGCTCAGCTGGAATAAGCTTCTCCTCGACTCTGTCGCGCGTCGGCATGATCCACTTGGGATCGGCCTCCTCAAGGAGCTCCCGGAACGCCCATTTTGAGACGAATCGCCCAGCCATACCACCTGCCGTTCGCAAGATAACCAACTTCTTGTCGAGCATCGCATCCTTCAGCTTGCGTTTCGATCTGGACGAGGGTTCTATGTATCGATCCAATGGGGTGCTTGGTTTAATCTTCTGTGCCACCGATACCGACTCCAGTTCCAGTGGTGCCTGGGAGGGCACGCTGAGAAGATCCTTGCCGGCGAGGAGCTTTGCAGCAAGAGCGGCCTCCGCAGCAAGGAGTTTAGCTGCAACGACAGACGGAGCCTCTGCAAGGAGCAGCTTGTTCGCAGCGGCCGTGATCTCTGGATCCACTCTGGGACAAATCTGCGCATGCGAGAACACTCGCCGGCTAGTCCTTATCGCGTGGAACTCTCGACACCCTACCCCTCGACATCGCCAGCCCTCGACATCGGGAGTGGCTCGCTTATGCGACCACACCGTAAACCTGTCCATATTTGGGTCTAAACCGCGTCCGCCTTTCACATTTGGTCGTTCTGTGTCCACAAAATCGTAGTCGTCCTCCTCCTCCTCTCCATCATCATCTATTTTCCGTTTCTTGTTGACTCTTTTCTTTCCATTCTTCTTGAAATCGTCAACTTCCCTCTCCTTCGGCATAACACGATCGAACAGACGTTCAAAAGCGGTCTTCTTGGATCCATCGGCATTAGCATCGACTTGTGTTCGCGTTGACTGTGTCTTGGGTAGCGCGTTCGACACTGCCTTCTTGGACTTTGACTGTGTCTTGGGCGGCGTGCTCGGCACTGCCTTCTTTAGCTTCGAAGCCACAACCAGTTCGAACGAGTCGGACAGGACCTCAACATCACTATCATCCGCGTTATCCATGTCAACATCTTGGTAATTATGATCGATTCCCTGCATTAACGCGTTAAACTAACCCACTCTATTTAGATAAATTTAGGAAAACACACCGGTGATGCCATTAATGATAATCCTGTCCCTTCGGCAACTCCTCTCATCTCAGCAAGATAAAAAACAATTCGATGGAGCCACTCTGCTCGATATCTGCTGCATTGATCGCCAACCAGCAGCGGAATCGTAGGATCAGCGAGGTGATGCACCGTACTGACCGCATGTAACCCGCAAGACGTACTGTCCTTCTGTACACTTCCGGATATCGTGTCGCCAAGCCCCACCCACTCGGGAATGAATAGCTCAAGCCACCATCGAAGGATCTCCACGACGTCTGTTGGAATCGAGTAGTTGAGGGAATCCCAGTGCGCAAGAGACCTCTCTGTGCCATCAATGATGATCGTTATCCAATGGTTCCCTCTAGTTTCTGTCTCCGGTACGTGTGCGTTACCATCCTCGCCGATTTGGACATTTACGATAAAGATCAGCTTGCCTAATATGCCACTGGCGAGTGCTTCTCCTAGTTTTGACGCCGGAGGGCGTCTCAAACCCATAGCCTCGTTCTCAGCACGTCTGCCGTACTGCCTGATGAGAGACTCGAAGAAGTCTGTCCGAGCCACCTCTACAGTCGTTATATTTTTGGCAAGGAGATCGTTTCGCACAATGGTAAGCATCTGATTGATGTTGACACCAGCTAACCAAAGATCTGTGTAACAGAATCTAAATCGTGTCGCCCGTTGCATTTGCTAGGTCGTTGGGGAGGAGCAAGTTCCAGGGAAATGCGATGAGAGGAGGAATAACGGCGGCGGCGATATTCGGATGATGCACGTTTAGCATGGTAAGCCCTTTTGTCTAGAGATTTTGCGAGTGTACAAGCTGATACTTGTATGCCCAGACTGCAAGCATCCAGCTTGGTAGCGTGAACAGGGTACAGTCGCCAAGGGAATCGTACTCGTATGTGAAAGCCACCGTAGGGACTCCAATCTCGTGCAGACTACTGTACTATTTCGATCAATTCGTCATGCCATGTGACCTGTGATCGGCATGACGAAAATTTGGTTTCGTCAGATTACCATATATGGTAATAGCCGACGCGGCGGAGCTGCATCGGGAGGCCAGCGGGGGCCCTGCCGGGGGATTTTTCGCCAAATTTGCTGTGACCTTGGTGACATTTCGTCAGATCGCGGGTCCTTGTGACCTGTGACCGACGAATTGATTGAATTAGTACAGTAATAGCAGCTTGCAGATATCCGTTCAGTACAGGAATGGATGGAAGCACTGTCTTGGGAAGCAGGGAGAGGATATTTTTGGAAAGTGGCTGTTCCTCGGGAGCAAATGTAACAACAATGGTATCATCAACGATGAGGTCTCCAAGGTCGAATGCTAGTACAACTTGTAGAGGACAGGATTTCGGAGGCAATAGAACTCCATAGAAATGGGCTGGAATGGGGCTCCGCTTTTGCAGCGTAGCCAATGCAGTGTGATTAATGCGATGCTCCGCGAGCTCATGAGTCCTGTTTTAGAAAGGTTTGTTAGCCGTAGAAGTGCCTGCAAGGATAAGTAAACATACATCTTTCGCGACTTGCACTCAGGACTAGAGACCTCAACGAGTCACCGAGTCACCGAGTCATCTGGTGACTCGACTCGCTTCGGGCACGTCGGCGTTCGCACTCGCGTGACTCGCGAGTCAGGGTACGAGTCTGAGTATTGCTTTTCGGATGGTGAGTCATCACACAATGACTCGCACATATTTAGATATGTATTTAAACTAAATTTACAAATTTTTTGCAGAGCAAACCATCCGCAACGTCTCGAGAACGAGACGTGCGCGAATATCTCACCCAATCCGGCGACTCGGGCCGAGTCCCGAAGCGACGCGTAAGCGTCTGATCGGGTGATATCTCTGTACCTCTTACCATCACCACGAGCACCTGGGGAGTGACGATTGTCGCTCCCGCTGCGCTGACGATTGTCAGCCAGCTGTAGGGTGTGTTTTTGGCCTCGGCTTTGTGCCGGGCCCGCTGCTGCTGGCTCTGCCATCAGGAAACGGTCTGTGGGCCAGAGGCTGCCTGAGTTGATTACTGCTACAGTCATTAACCAGAGGGCATTGAGTTGTCCAAGGACATCTTTGGCTGTCTCGAGGCTGAGACTGCCATAATGACAAGCTTGAGTTACCTTGAGGCCCTTGAGCTTACTCAAAGCTGACTCAAGGAACAACACCTCATAACCTTTAACTCACGACAACTCTGGTATACTCAAAGGTAAACAATATTACAGTCAGTTCCTCCGAACACCTCAAGGATCTCAGGAGAAAAGCTGAAACTCGAGGCTGCCCATAGAACACTCGCATTGCATTAAAATCAGCCACATCCACTACATAAGAACTTACGATATATGTGAACGTACAAAAAGAATAGGAACACATGCCAAGAAACTGACAATGATCGCTGTTTCGCGCAGGCACTTGCAGCACAATAGTACCACCAGTATACCAAGCCCGAAATCACAACCAGCCAGTTCATATTTGCAGACTCTGCTCAACAAATGTCCACCGGCCCACCTCTGTCTATAGAGTATTGCTGCCTCGACCAAGAAGGCATACGCGTTTGTAAACCGTCTCATTCTGAAAGATACGGCATCCTGATTCACGGCCTCGGCTTGTGCATCCGCCTTACTCACGCGAGAATCGTTCGCCTACGGCGTTCATCCAGACGAACAGCAATCGGGGAAGAAGACGAGGACGGGTCAGGAGTAGGATGCGGCACAGACCTGACTCGCTTACGGCTCGAGCTCGCCCCACCAGATGGTCAAGTGTGATGCGTTTATGGGAGAGGATTGCACAGCGGCGGAGATAGGCGAGTGGGTCGCGCGCTAGGCGTCTCGGTGGCTGTTACGGTCGACCCGCCTGTTGAGCGAGAGTAGCGGACTGGATGATAGCGGGAAGGGATGATGGTGGCTGCAGGAAGATGAACGGCGCGGCGGCAGTCGTCGCTGAAGCCAGGAAGACGTGAGAAGTAGGCTACATAATGGTTGGTAAGTAGCCAAAATAAAACTAAATGGCACACATACCGAATGAGTAGCCGGATGCGTCGTCGGAGCCGCAAACAAAATCCAGTTGCCCCTCCGAATCGCAAGAATCGGACAACAAGGGACCATACGAGGGCCCGAATTGTTGGGTACGTAGACGAGGGACAAACCACTCTTGTCGTCGTTATACGCGGCAAATGGGTCATTGCTTTGATGTCGGATTGGCGTCGGTCGTAGTGCATTGTAGGTCGTAAAGCGGGGTCACCGCAGTAGCGGCGCGGAAGAGTAGCACGAAGGCTGCGCAGTCTTTTTCGATGAGAATGATTAAAAGATTAGAAAAAAGACGCACCTGGCCGTGGAATGATCAGTAACTCGTTCTCCGCAAGTGGCAGAGGCTGCAGATCCTCGTTTCGCTGTCAATGTTCGCCCCTGTTGGAAGCTGTACGCGCGGGAACGATGTAACGAGGGAAAAGGCCAGTGGTGTTTGCTAAGTAGACTCAATGAGATTTTTTTGGGGGAAAAAGTTAGAAAGGACGCACCTGCAAGCGCAGAACCAGTACGAACTCGGTCTGCATAGTCTCTTCCATGTCTACAAGCCCGTCGTCCTACTGTCTGCATCGCCTCGCTGATGTCGGAGGGCTTACGCGGCTCCTTGTCATTGTTCTGGTGGTAGCGACGTTGTCGCCTGTATATCAGACAGAGCGGCCTCACTACGAGGGCTTACGCGTGGGTCCTGGTGGTGGGCGACGACTCAAAGTCGATCGCGGGGGAAATACTTGATGGTTGCGGAAGATGGGAGTGATGCATGCTGCCCACGTTGGTGGGACTTACGCGTCGTTGATGGTCCCATTGCCCGGGCGCTGTGGTGCCACTCATTGTAATTCTGGTCGCCGTAAAGGGTGACGAGAGCTAAAGAAGGCAGGTTGAACAGAAAGGTAAGCATAATTCAACCAAAATTACGCACGTCTTGGGCTGGACGTGCCCACAACGCCAGCCCGAATCCTGACTCCTAACCTGGATGTAGGGGCTAAAGCCAGCATCGTGAAGAGGCGCTGTCGTTCAGAGTCAGTGCTCCGTGGTCGTCCTCCGAGCAGGCGAAAAACTCCGTATAGGTGGACTGTCCGGGGCAGGACAGTAGCAATACTGCCGTCGTCGTCCTTCGCCGTTGCTCGCTGACCTTGGTGGGCGGGTCTCGCATCCAGCTCCAGAGACGACGCAAAGTCGGCCTCCCTGACACCGTGCGACGACTCAAGGTCGGTCGCTGGTATCGACTGCTGCCCGTCGTCTGGGGCTTACGCGGCGGGAGATTTTTGGGTTGTTGTTGTCCTTCTCGTAGTCCAGAGTGGAAGAGGAAAGCGCACAGGTGGTGCAGGAGGCTGTTCAGGAAATGAGGCGTCGAAATCAGGAACATGGTGGTGGTTAGACACAGAGAGACGACTTCGATCGCTGTCCGGATAGTTCGGATCGGTCATCCGATCACGAACGGAATGAGCTCGTCGACGCTCGGGACAGCGACGACGGGCTCGGAGTTATTATTTAAGTGTCGGGATCTCATGCAGGATACTGATATTATATGTACCAATAGAATTTTAGGTAAGAATATTGCATATAGACATGAAATTGAGCTTACGTGGAGAGTATCCCATTCGGACAACATGAAATCGTGCGCTATAGTGCGTTAGACCTCCCCGGCTCCTCAGATTTTTGATGGGGTATACACCCCACAATAATACTGATTGAGTAGAACTCAATTTAGGGTCCCCGCCCGTTGCGGTACCTTGTACTTGCTTGAACGATCCATTTGCACAAGGCCTGACATGGCTCCTTGTGATCGGTGCTCGATCTTACTCTCTCACCAACACCATCTCTCGATGCCTGGGCCCCGACGACCCGACCTTGCGACGCGGGTTTTCCATGTGTCCTTATCCTCACATCTGAATATTTTTCTCTCTTTCTTTTCATGCATTCGCAGGCTTGAAGAGCCCCGGCGGCCCCGCTGGACGCGTAAGCCCTCCAACGAGGCTGCAAAACTTCATACACAACGACAGCGACCACGGCGGGGCAGAGCAACCTGGTGAATCTAATGCTATGCTGTCTGCTGACAGTTGGTATCTTCAAGGTGCGCTTTTTTGTTTTATTTTGATGATTTACTTTCATTGATTACTAGGACAACAATTACGATAGCACGACAACAACGTCCTGACAACGATCAGGACGTGAGGACCATTACAGACGACAACGGCACCCTCAGATGGGCTTCCGGAGAGCGAAGGCTGAAGGAATGAATGCTGCAGGAGGATTGGAGTGCCATTGTTTGCTGCAATGCGGCGCTGCTTGGTCCGTTACTCTCTTTCAATTTTTTCCCTCTTTTTTTGGCTGAACCCTGTTGACATCCGTTTCCACCGTTGCCGCCATTCCCTCAGGCTCCTTCTCACCCAATTCCTGCACGCACAAAATCTGCGAAGTTCATTTTGCCGCCGGCACTTGAGGCCACGTCAGCCTCACGTGCCAGTTGGTTTAAATTCCGATCGGACGGAAGTCCTCTACTCCTTCCACCACCGCCACCACTGCACGACTTCCCTTAGTTAATCACTCGTGAGTCGTCTCTTCCTCTCCCGTGCTAGTCTTCATCTCTGTTCTGATACAGGGATAGACGGCTGCCACGTAAGCCCTGAAGTTCGACACAGGCAGTACTTTTCACTCGGCGACGAACGCCCGGCTGCAGGCTTTGGCAAGAGCATGGGGTGGAGAGATGGATGCTGTTCTGTCCGCAGACGGGCTGCATTGCCTTGTGCGTCTTGTCTGCTTCAATTCTCCTTGTCTGACAACAGCGATAGTTACGCCATGTTTGCCGTCACGACAACGATGACCGCGACACCACGCTCAACCGCGGGCCCACTCAGAGCCAGGCCGACCTTGAGCAGGGCTTTGTGGGCCCGTGGTTAGGATGGGGTGCCGTCTTCAGAGGGCTGCAAGGCACAGGCATTCCGCACTTGATCGGTGCGTACATTCTTCGCTGCATGTCATTTATCTTCTCTACTCTGATTCACTGCATTTGGGAAACTACGGCACTGACTCTCCCCTCCCGACATTCGCGCAGTCCGCAAATGCTACGTAGACATCACGTGCTGGTTGACTTTTGTTGCCGTCTGGATTCAGCGTATCTTGTCACTACCATCACCTCTATCCTTCTGAACGATGAAGGTATGTTATTACTGTAGTATTTCGACCATAGGTTCACGTCACAGGTCACAAGGCCTCAAAATGAACCTGTTACATAAGCAGGTCACTCAGATTTTTGGCTGGTGAACATGTCCCGAAACGGTCACAATTTGAGTATTTTTGAAAATTTTGCTCTGCGGCTAATTTTTATCAGTTTTAAGGTGGCCTTTTGTACTTTTCACCACATTTTGTATCTTAAATGGCACATTTCTTCTGAATTCATTCATTTTGTGCTCTGAGATTGTGCTAGAGACATATTAAAAACAAATTCCAGTGAACCTATTTTTGACATGTCACAGAGGTTCTGGAAGAATGAACATGCGACCAAATAAGTTCATGAGGTCACAGGTCACATCCTGTGAACCTATGGTCAAAATACTACAGTACATCGACGCCACCAGCCTACCTATTGACCTCCACCCAGTGCAATGATGACTATGACAGGCATGCCCTCGCTCCCGATTACCTTGCCGACGACGACTGCTCGTTGGGACCTCAATGTTCTGCGGACAACAGCAATAAGGTGACGCAGACGATGACAACATGTACAACGACTCACACCGAGGTGCGACAAGATGAACGAGTACCCATCACTGTACACCGTGAAGGACGACAACCCATACAACGACGTCTCCGACCGAGGATGATGCTGTCTCCCACGATGACTCCTTGAGGTAATCTCTGCCTCATGATGACAACCCACACACTCTCTACTGAATGTCGACTATCATCTCCTCTGGGGAGCTTCTGTCATATTAGTGCTGATAGTAGCTGGTACATCTGTCCTTTTGTTGTAGCATGTACTGTGTGCTCATCGTCATGTGTACTCATCGTCATGTACTATGTTTTCTTTACATGCTAATATCATGAATTTTCTATTCTTCTTGTTGCCCAAGTTTGCTGAGTCGGAGTACTTGTACATGCTTATGCTGATTTTGCTGGAGATTGAGCTATATTGAGTTGGAGGAGGTTACTCTGCATTAGTATTAGGTTACATAGACCTTGTTTCGGAGCAGCATAAGCTGCCTTGAGGATGACTTGAGATACCTTCAGTATGATGGAAGTTAGACTCAAGGCATCCTCAAAGAAGGTTTGGACCTGAACCTTTGCCAAAGTTAACCATGCAGAGTTCGCGCTCTGATGTCCTCTAGGCAACCATGTTCACCGTGGTTGACTCAGTAGTCCTCTAGGCTGGTGACCCGTTTCCTGATGGCGCCAGTAGCAGAGCTGGAACACGACCCGTTGCTCGACTTCAAGTCGGCAACGATACTATCAGCGCTCGACTTCAAGTCGGCGTTGACACGACCGGCGCTCGACTTTGAGTCGGCGTCGATGGAGACGACTTAAAGTCGTCTCCATGACGCGTAAGCCCGCAAACGGGCAGCACACCATTCAGTCACTGGATCGCGACGCCGACGATGGATGAGGACGACGACGACGACACGATGATGATGATGATGCGATGAGGAGGGGGATGTGATGCGATGCGGCGGATGATGCGAGATGGATACGACGACGAGTCGTTCGGAGTCGACCACCACCACCACCATCCTCCACCACCACCTTCCTCCACCACCACTATCCTTCCACCACCACCACCACCGTCCTTCCACCATCACCCCCACCATACCCTCATGCCCAGCTGACTGTCCCCGTGCCATTGCCCGGGGATGCTCGCTGTGCATGAATACTTGGGGGTGTATGGACTCGCGAGTACTCGTGAGTATCCGAGATGACTCGGACTCATGGTGAGTACTCGCGAGTGGACTCGCGATGACTCGTGAGTCATCGCGAGTCGAGTCCGACGCGAGTCTGAACTGGACTTCTTTTTGTGTGAGTACTCGCGTCACGAGTCGCGAGTCTGACTCGCGTCGGACTCGTTGAGGTCTCTACTCAGGACTGTCTCCTGCCTCGCGTTGAACTTGCTTGATGGAGCTAGGAAGAGACGTGTCGCGACTGACACCCTGCGGCTGTTACCCAATCGAGACCAAAAGATTTTTTTTTTCTTGCTCAGCCCAAACACGTGATATTGAACGCCGGTAACTTACAATGTCTGGATTGGGGTCGGTAATTTACAAGGTAATTTACATCACGTGACGCGTAATTTACCGTAAAAAATGGATTTCGTAAAAAACTGACCGTTTCTTGCGCCACCCTAGATCATCAACACTAGTAGCACGTGGTCTTCGATCGTCTTTCTTCGACCGCCACGACGCAATTCCTTTCGCGCGCATCAGCGTGTACTCCTCCTTTAGTCTCGGCCGAAGACGTATCTCATGCTTATGATCCCTTTAATTGAGCCTCCAGTGCCCCAAAATTGGCCGCTTTGGGCAGTGGCCTTTTGAAGGGCTTCAATCCAGGTTCATAAACGGTTTCCGAGTCCCAGGAGTCCTGACAGAAGGAGTACAGAATCGTATCTAGACCTGGAAGCTTGAAGCTCGAAGCCTCGCATGTTTCAGAGAAGACACCTCTTACTTTGGGCTGATAGGATAAACCATGCACGGACCGGACCGGCAAGGACGCTCCGTCAGCTTTTGACCATGACCTCTTCGCTATTCAGACACTGGATGTATTTCGGCGCTCGTATATATCATCTGGTACTCAGATACATCTTGTAAAGCCGTTACACGCTGTGAGTACATTGTTTTACCGAACCTGGTCGTCCTATGGACATGGCACGTATGCCAAGCCCAATGCTCCCATGAAAGAACTCCGAGTCAGTTTCTCCTTTTACAAGCCTGCTGTTATCTAAATACACCGTTGACAGGGCTATCCAGACCGCGAGTCGCGTGGTCTGATTTTCCGGTGTAGACCCAGAGCAGGAATATAAAGTTGCTTTTACGATTCAAGCTAAACAGCAAACCTCACCTCCTCGCTCATCAATCTCACACACTATGATCAGTCTTACTCTTCTTGCACTGTCCTTGGCGTCGGCCGTCCTGGGCGATTCTTGGGGTCCAGCATTTTCGCTTGGACCCACGAGCTCCGCCATCATGGAGGCGACGACAACCTTCAACCCTGGAACTCCTCCCTCGAGTCCCAAAAAGTGAATCTCCTTTCCATCTCGCGATGAAATATTGAACTGATACTATCGTCAAGCTATTTATTCTTGTGGCCTGGTCTGCGCGCCTTTCTTGCGCCTTTGGAACCATCTGACGCGTGTTTTACTTGTAGGAATCAGCAACGCTACGAGTGGGTTGATCCAAGCCGGAGCCGATTCCACGGCTGACCAGAAAGGATAGTAAGAACCTTCAACATGGCCGTGTTCTAGTTCGCTGACTATCTGCCCAGCTGCGGTGCGAGTAGCAGTCAGTGGTGTGTTATGGCAAGCTACTTTGGGTAAGCACATTTCACGCGTCGTATTCGTCTGTATACGTGCTAAAGGTTCCTGCAGTGTCGTCAACGGGGTCACCACGCAATTGAACGGCGCCATGGTTCCTGTCAACGCCAACACGGCAGTTACTATTCACTACAAGGTATACCTCATATCCCGGGCCGTTCATACTGTACTATGGCGTCTCAACACCTGGCAATAGCTGGGCAGCGATCAAGTTACGTGGACCCAAACTGTTACTCTTAACGGGTCAGTAATTTCTACGCTCCAAAGCTGTAAGTTAATCTTCGACAACTGCTTGGTACAACCCATTAATATAAGCTCCAGTTGACGGTCCTTTGTACAACGGCGGCTGGGGAACGGGCACTGAATGTCAGGCCAACTGCACAGGATCGACTTCTGCTCAGGTACTTTGGTTCCCAATGGTATTCGATGTTGCTGATGGCTAGATGTAGACCTACACGAACACGACCATCATCCTCATGAATGCCGATCCGAACTTCATCAAGACCCGCGGTATCGGCTCTGGTGTCGTGGCCTCCGATATGCTCACCGCTGACGGCGGGAAAACGTGGACCATCGCAAGCATCACGATTCCCAAAATGACTTGAAATTTGATTGCTCGTGTATCGAAGGTCATTCGTATCATCATGTTTTTAAACAACTTTTCAATGAACTGGGTCTTCTGTTGAACAGAAACACCTAATCGAGTATGTTGTCGGTTTGACTCAGATTGCCGGAACGCGCTTTCGAGTGCCGACATTTGTGCTGAAAGCATACGAATCAGGCCCCGAACGTTCCGTTCACAAATCCTATAGCGCGTAATGTGGACTCAGGGACCCGGAATCCGAACGAACTCGTAAGCGGTTGCCGCTTGGCAGGTTGATGGGAAAAGTATATGTACTTACGCTAGCTTCCATTATCAACTCATAGTCATACCGCCTCTTGTAGCTGCTGGTGCGGTGCAAGCAGAACATGTGTGGAAACGTTGGGATGCCTCCGATATCCCCGACTTGACTGGTTCGTGACCGCGCATTCAATGGGTCAAGTACTAGCTAAACTCTGGCAGGTCGTGTCGCCATTGTCACCGGAGGGAACACTGGTATTGGCCTTGCCACTGTCCGGGAACTGGCTCGTCATGGCGCCAGAGTATAGTAAGTTCCATTTGCTTCCTTGCGTATTTGCTCTCGACGCTGTTATAGCGTACTCTCACGGAATGAATCCCGAGTTTTGGAAGCCATTGAATCTGTGAAGAAGGAGACTCCCGAGGCTGTCATCAAGTACATCAACTTCGACCTTCTTCGAATGCAGTCCGCAACAAAAGCCGCTGAAGAGTTCCTTCAACACGAAACGCGTCTTGACATGCTTATCAATAATGCCGGAATTGTAAGTATGCAGACATTCGAAGTGAAGTACTTATGGCAACGCGACAGATGGCCACCCCCTACAAAATTGGTCCAGATGGCATTGAAATCCAAGCTTGCAATGGAACAGGTTCGCTTGCTCTAGACACGCGCCCTATTCCAGGTCACTAATGCGGTATTCATGCAGGTCATTTTGCACTGACAATTGCTCTTCTTCCTATTCTGAAGGACACGGCCTCGAAACCGGAATCTCACGTTCGTATCGTCAATCTAACGAGCAGAGGTCATTCACTCTTGCATTCACTAGCCCAAAAGCCAAACTATAAAACACTCGACGATCTGAACCAGCAGTGCTCGTCGACTTGGGGTCGATATGGAAATGGAAAACTCTCAGTGAGTGTTTACATCTTCACCCGCTGGATCTCGGTACTAATTGTATTGTAGAACATACTTTTTACGAACGAGCTCCAGAAACGATTAGAGGGAACAGGAATATACTGCCTTTCAGTACATCCCGGGGTTGTTAATACCAAACTTTTTCGAGGTAAGTGCTCGTGGTAGCTTTTCCAGCAGCTTTAATTGTATGTGATGCTTCAGGGATGGCAAAGTCGTGGCCGATCACCAAACCCTTCTTGGGCCTTGCACGGCGCGCTCTTCTTACACCCTACCAAGGGGCTCTGACTTCACTCTACGCTGCTACGTCACCCGAAGTCGAAGAGAAGGATTTGAAGTAAGTTTGAAAGCCACACGAACTGCGGTGAGAGCTCACAGATATCGGAGGGCTGCTTACCTCGAAGCTATCGCACAAGTACATGCGAAGAATGCTCACGCAGAAGATGAAGGGTTGGCTGAAGACTTTTGGAAGTTGTGCGAACAACTGGTTGCGGCGAAATCGTGAGTGAAGGGCGAGGAACCAGAGTGGATTCGTTGCAACAGGGACCTCGTATATAATCCATGTGTTTGAATTTTCAAGTGTTCATTTCAGAGACAAGACGAGGTCGGGGGCTCAAGCAGCCCTTCCGGTGTACAAATGAGAGGAAGCCGTTCCAAAAGTCCTACTCTGGTATGAGACCTGGCGATGCGATGGGAAGAAATTCTAAGGAATTGTCACGAAAGCAGTCTATCGGTTACCGATACATGCATTGTGAATTGTCCCTCGAATCATCCCTTTCACCTGAGGTCGATCGTGCTTCTGACCAACACTGGATCCTGTGCAAAGATTGATGCGATAACCAGACACCGATGTCTCCTCCTGCCAGCGGAATCCATGACTTGAGACCCCTCCAGTAACTCGTCGCACCTTTCGAATTCTCCTAGATTTTGCGCTTGATTGTCGCGTACCCCGGTCTGTTCGGCATCTATGACGCATACTGCACATGGCGAGTACTAGGTTCCTGTGCGTACACATGGACCAACAGGCTGTGCGGATGAGTCATGTACAACCTTTGCGACAACGGTAACCGGCTCCTTACAGTTTCTCTTGCGCTCCATTATCTGTTGGCCTTTGTTCGAAAAACATATTGCGGGTTTGCAGGCTGTTTTGCTGGCTTCGTACCATCGAAGATCAGCGGAGAACATCGTCAATCAAGTTGACCGCCAGGGACAGGATGAAATTGCCCCTTCCCCAGGACGCTTTCGGCGATCGTTTCATCATGTCCGTATTGGCAGAAACAGTTGTCCTTGTTCTGCTTTCGCAAAAGGACGCGACCGCAAATCATCGCCGCGGTACAAAACCACGACGCGTCCGATGCTACAATTCAGCGCAGTCGGTTCCTACATCTCGCACCTCGACATTTCCTTCATTCACTTCCCGACACGATGAACTTCAACCCATACGCGCAAGGTGGCTGGGCCAACCCCCAGAACCAAGACTGCATCAGCAATGTGCCTTGGAGTTTGTCCAGTCCGCCGCAGCCCTCCGTCTACGGCGCGCTTCCCTTTGCTGGCGAACCCCAGTACGCCCAGGACACCATGCACCGTTTCGGCTTCAAATACGAGCAGACTATTCTCAAGTCTATCGTCTTTGGCCCCCATAACAAACCATGCTTCCGTGTCGCGCACGACTTGCCAAAACCTGGCATGACCACTTTCACGGACACCGAGGGGCGCGACTTTGCACTTATTGACTGGCACGACGGCGCGCCCCAGGTCGAGATGAAGGGTCTCCTGGAGAAGCAAGCGGTGTCGTCCTGGATGCCTTTGAGCTCCGATCAAAGGTATGTTCTCTTGTACTGTTATCATACGATTTGATGCTTATCCGACTTCACACAGTCAGCGCGCCATGTTCGCGCGCGGTAAGGGATGTTCCTGGATTCCAAACCAAAACTCTATATGTGTACGTCGTCTTCTCGCTTAGCCGGTGCACAACTTGGCTGACATTGCCAAGCTGTTTGCGTCCACTCACGGATCGATGACTCCGTGTGTATATGCCAAGATTTATCGCGACTCGAAGCTCAAGCTGTCATCCTCGAGATCACCACGACGGCATCCAGATCGGCCTTCTGGATCCTGCGTCGTCGCAGCTGTACTGCTTCAGTCCGGTAACAACATTGATTAGATACGTCTCATCGTCACCACGAGCGTATCTCCAGCATTCCTTTTGCTCATCTTCTATCATGTATTAACAGCATCTTTCTCTCCTGTTTGAATGTAGCGTTAGTAGAACCTTTCGTCTTCGGCATCTTATTTACACAAGTGTAGCGTTAAGTTTTCACCACTCCTAGACTTTTGTATCGAGTAGAATCTATTTATTTCTGTTACCTTTCGACTCCGCGATGAATTACTACACAAGCTGCGTCCAACTCCAGTATATACAGACACCCATGCTGGAGAGGCTCACCGTCTTCGCTTTCCCTTGCTCTTTCACGAATGGTTTCGAGCCTAATTAAGCGCCATCGAATGTCATTTCACGCCATCTCCACGACGACTGCGGCCCACATCATGTTATCACCAGCCTCTTCGTCGCAACGTTCGAGCGGATCTACTCATTGGCCTTCGTTGAAACTACCGCCGACTCTGAATCAATCCGGGTGCTTCTCTGTAAGATTGTTCCATCAGTCGTCCGTGGTACCAGAACTGAACGGGTAACCTGGAACGTGTTCTCTTGCATGATGAAGTACATTCCGCCGATTGAGACATCCCCACTCTCAACAGGATCATTTTCGCTTCGACGTAGGGAGGCCCGTCCGTTCAGACTGGCATAGCAATGGATTAGCTAGAAAGAGAAGGATATTCGAGTAATGTGAGTGCCGAACCTTGCGACGAGGGAGTTAGAATACACTGTCCAAAGGTCAGCTCGAACAACGATACACTGAGATCGAAAAGGGCTTACACTTTGGCAGGAGTATATAAAATGCGACCCAGATGACTAGACGAAGAGACGAAAGTCAGAGCAGAGTACTTACTCCCGATAGAAAGGACTCCTACATACAATTGCGGCGCATCGTAACAAACTAGAAGATTGTCAGAGGACAACTGGAAGAATGACTTGAAGGGACTCGCCGTAACAAGCACTAGCGCGGAGGCGATGCTAAGCGGAGACTTTAGTATACCCACTTGCGTTCAATGCGTGCGAACCTCGTTACAATTCCGGTTTCTGCTCAAGATCGTGAACTTCGGCCTCAGAAAAAAAGAGACCAACAAGGCTCACGGATTGCCCATGCCATGATTTTATCACACATCATCACTGTACTAGAAGAGGTCAGTATAGAGATATAGCGCTGGTACTAATGTACCATTTCAGGCCATTCTGACGTTCCTTGCTAACCACCAACAAAGCGCCACAGATGTCAGAATATCCACCGCAAATGCGATCAAGAAAGCGGTCGGAATTAAGATCGACATCTTCTTAGTGTACTCGCCGAACGATGTCATGCCTATGGCATGTACTGTTATACGAAGACCAAGCGCAGCTGAGGTAACGTTCAACGGGATCAAGATACACGGGACGAGCTTCGATGAAGTGAGGCTCCATATTCGGTAGGAGAAGAAGACTTGGACTGGAGGTGTTTAGGGTCGGTAGACCATGAAAGACAGAAGGCTTACCAATAAACCTCACGGCGACTGTTGGGACCAATAACGCGGCGGACGTCTTTGGAAGGTGCGCAAGAGCAGCTGGAGTGCCATAATTTGTAATAAGAAGGGTGTAGAGTGGTTCGGTAGCACAGAAGACCTGGATTATTTCCAGCACGCTGTCATACGAGACGTAAGCAGTCGTCACTTAACAAAGTGTACGAGCTTACAAGAGTCCCCCAACCTGGCATTGGTCAGTGTTTTGGAGCAGCTGTATCATGAACACTGACGAGAAATTTAAGTGCCGACCGATCCTGAGGAAAGGTGCGGAAATAGGCGTAAGTCTGGCTTGCCAAGACTCCGAAAAGGCCATACATGGCCAGCAAGCCCATTAAGGCGGCACCTGAGAAGGGGTTGTTGAGATGAAGTTGGGTGCGAGGAATGACGTGCCGAGACTATCATCAAATTTGGCCTCTGGACCTTCGACAAGTCCCTGTAGGAGAGCCGTAGGGCTCATGGAAGCAGACGAGGAGGAGAAGGGGGGAGAACAAGCAACTAATCGAAAATACTTGTAGTCCTTCGGTCTATAAAAAACCACCGACTCGGACCTTACGTTTGTGGAAGACTTGGCTCGAACGTGTTCCAGTAGTACAATCCACATCGACGCCGATAACTCAGCGTAGATGAGAGTCAGCTATCCACAATCATTCAAACTGTCCCAACGAACTCGATTGCGAGCGCCTAGATAGACCCATGAACCAGGAAGAATTTACCGCAAATGCCGCGTCTTGGAACAATGGAACGACATCGCAGGGCACACCAGCAGGATACTTATTGGAAAGGTAGCAATACGTTGGAGAGCGATATAATGGGAGGTGATGTTCGCACTGACAGTGATAGAAAGAACAGAGAGTCGAGACCGAAGAGAGAAGTTTCTGTTCGGAACTCGGTCCGAGCCTCCGTGCCCCCTGATACGGGGGAGCCGCGACGACGACGCTCTTCCGCAGTCATGCTGCTTATCATTAACATCTCGGAGCTCGCGTTGGGGCCGGATGAGCGTCAATCGTTACTAGATCTCATCATTAGGGACGGACTATTTCTTCTTCGCCGCGCGTAACGTTTGAGCTCACGGGGAAGCACAAACCGACATTGGCAGCGGATTCTTTGTGTCTAAATGGAACCGATAACGTTCACATCCGGCAGCGCAGCCAAGGATATCGTCACAGTACTAGCAAAACAGCTCAATGCCAACGCCCACGCCGCGTCGTAAGGTTTGTTGACAGCGAGTTCCATTTTCTTTCGCTTGGAAAGCGCTACGATCACCGCCTTGAACGCTGTTTGAGGTGGAGGAGAAGAAGAAGCTTCGTATGTTATCTTTTCATCTGGCCTCCCGTTTGTTGATTTAATCTTCAGGTATGAATACGTTTCCTAGTAAGTAGTTTCTCTCCCGTCGTAGTCGAGCAATTCCATCCTTGCTTTCACGCCACGACGCGATTCTGTGCGCGACCGTCCGCCGGCCCACTCCATCATGCGGATCCGAGAGGTTGGCCTGGGCGCGTGTGAGATGGGCACACTGTGACACGACGTCTGAAAGCCTGGCATCTTATCCACAAGACATGGGTTTATCAATCCACCTCCTCCTCTGCCACGAGCACCGAACAGTTTTCATTCAAGGAGACATTAATAAACTTGATGTTGAAACTCTGTCGTACGCTCAGAATCAGGACTAATTTTACTCTCAGTTTCATCCTCTCTATAAAACTCGCTTCCTGTTATCAATCATATCGAATGTGGCGCTCAGTTTAGGAGGACCGGGGATACTACACGCGCCACCTTTCTCCGGCCCGGTCTCCCGGCAATTCTCGTCACAAAGCATAGCATGAAGGAATGATAATGATAGTCATGGAAAATAAATATGTACTGTCCGTGCAAGATGATCTTGTACGTAGTTTCACAGCAGCACAACCGTATAGCGCTCCACCGATCTAAGGGTGCACCCACATGTCGAACATCTGGCCAAAGTTACCGTTGCAGGTAGCAAGGTACATGGGGTCATCGATTTTTGGGCCCGTCTGGACACAGAAGCCGCTGTTGACGTTTACAATGTTGCATCCCAGACCAGCATAGTGTCCCGTCGTGAAGCTGGGGGAATCACAGTTGTTGCACTGGACGTTCCATATTTGTGCGCTGGACGACAATTAGGCTGAAGGCCTCTGTAGAAGCTAGGTAGAAACTCACAAGTTATGGGATTGTTTGGCAGTAAGCTCGAGAATACCAGTAACGTCACTATGGGTTACAACCAAACCCTTGTTGTTGATTTCTCTTTTTGTGGGTGAGAATGGGGTACTCCAAAGCTAAGACTGACGTACGTGATAGTATAGCCTTCACCGTCATCACGCTGGTCGAAAGTGAACTCCGGATAGTCCGGGTCGGTGATGCGGAGACGAGCGATGATTTGTGCACCAGACTGGGAACCCTCAATCGCCCATTCCCGGGCACTATTGAGGATAGTGAGACCCTTGGTTTGGAATCCCGCTGGAGTACACATCGAACGGGCCTCAACGGGCGAAGCAGAGACCATGCTGGCGCTAGCAGCGACCAAGGCCAGGATGAACAACATTGCAGAGGTGCAAAGGCAAATGGGGGGAGAGACGAATGAGAAGTCATCGTCAGTAATGACAGGCTTTTATTCTAGAACAGACCGGAGAGGACGGTGTAGCAGCGAGGATCCAATGCCCGAAAACGATAGGCGGCTTTTGCCAAAGATGTTTGGATTAGGGATTTGTGTGGCGATGCGATGATCACGTGGTGATCGCTATGCCTGATCGACATCTCCTTGACCAAACGCGAGGAAAGCCGTAACGACTCACGAGCCCAAGCCTAGTACAAGGTTAAGTGATCTGTTCGACTTGCGTCGGAGACGCTGGCGACCGCGCCTCCTGCAAAGGCCCCCGAAAACGAGAAAACTCCCACGACCACCGACGATGCCTCGTATGATGGCGTCAGTACGGAGAAGAACTTGGAGGGTCTGAGGAGGATGCGTCGACTATCTTCCCATAGTGATTCCGTCTGGATACTGGCGCCTTCGTCGTTGGCAAAAAGGAAGTCCACGTAGCTCGCTCCACCTAAAATTCGTGAGTTGACGAGACCAGCAGATATGAAGTCCCCCATCAAACTCCAGACTCTATAGTAGCAGGAAAGACTGTCTTGCTCCATCTCAATCGAGTATGAGTGACAAGACTTGTCCTTCGGGTTCCCTTATCGCCGGAACCTACCGCCTCAACACAGACACAGACTTTCTGGACGCCGAAATGGAGACAGAGTGTTGACCATCATCATTTGCAGTTGAAACGCGTAGCTCCAGTAGTCCACCCCCAAGAGAGTTACTGAGTATTTGAGAAGATATATCGATGTTCAAGAGGTTGTTCGGGCGGTCGCGCAGTCATGAGATAGAATAAAGAGCAAGGCAGCGAATGGCAGGGACAGAGACTCAAGAGCAGTTTTCATAAACATCATTTACGGTTCGGCAAGCTGGAGTTTGGGTGAATGAGGAAGTCATGGTGGTTTGAGTCCAAATTGAGCATGCTTAGTCATGGCGGCAAGAACGCTTACTTGCTACTACTTTGTCCTATCCGCTCACAGTTCCTGCCGGGCAGTGTCGCGTACGGATGTTAGCCTCTTCAACTTCACCAAATATTAAGGACCTAAATCCTGTCTTTACACCGGGGGTTATTCTTAGCATCCTGATGCATGTCAGCACTTTCTGACAGGCACGATCATGGGCTCTGATACGTTCTGTTCAGTACGTGTTTTTTTTTCTCCCCTTTCCTTGGACTAAAGCCTCGACAGCTTACTGGGGGTTGTTATTACACCAATGGCGATGTCGTCTCGAGCTTTATCAGCTATGCTCGTAACTCTGTACCGGATAACGATCCACTCAGGCCGTCCGACAGTATCCTTGAGAGGCTGAAATATACTCCGCGCGATGTTGAAGGCTCCCAAGATCTTGTCTTGCTCGTTCCCATAAACGAGGATGGTGAACTGGACATTGAGGATGTTTCCGGGCCAAGTGAGTGAATTTCTCTTTCCTCGTTGTCTCATTATTAACGATGATCGACAGCACCGACAGTGTTTTCCGACTCTACAGTGGTGGCAGTGGTCAACTTCACTATTGGCGATAATCCTGACCTCAGCGGGTTCAAAATTGTCTTCCCCGATGATCCCGACGCTGAAGACGTGAATGTCTTCATGTACGGTGGCTACAACAAGTTCTACATTTTCCTGTACGCGTACCGTATTCTCATCGGGCGTTTTCCGGAGCTCGAACCCCACATGATATACGCAACGCTCGCAGGCTCCGAATGCCGCAGGTTCAAGGATGAGGAGTATATTAACATCGCGGACCAGCACGCCTCCTTCTTCAAAGTTGCGGACGTCGTCGAGGACGACATTGACGAGCCTGAAGACGCTGGCTATGACGACCTTGGAAAGTGGGACTACTTCTGGCTCAAGTTGTTATGTGCGGAGGGCAAGAGTGAGGATGAAATCATCCGCGACGCGTGGTTCGGAAAAGGAAGGCTATATCAGCTTGCATGTGCAGACGAGTAAGCTCATCTTCTTTTATCCAATGGCCTTACTGATCGGTGGACTGCTAGTTTTCCAAAATCAGAGCCATTCGCGTCATTCCCTGCTGGTCAGTCCGACACTTTGTTCTCCAAGCTGCCGTTCGACGTCCTCGACTATCTCTGCGACACCTACCTTAGCATCAGGGAGGCCTCCTTTCTTCTTCGTCTCAACCGTTCCTTACGCGCCGCCCTCCTTCCCTTCATCAACACTTTCGCCCAGAAGGCTATTGCGCGGCGTCATCCATATTGGTTACCCATCGTCGCGCCGTGTCTGCGAGGGGATGACGAACTGCTCTTCTGGGAGGAAATGTGGGAAGGACTGGGTGGGGAGGTTCCGTGGGCGCCGTACGCGAGGGAGTGCGAAAAGAGTCCGGGCATGAGGAATCGGCAGCGAATTTGGGGAATGGCGGAGAGATTCAAGGACCAGATCAAGGCTCAAGGATGGTTGGATGGGAGGACGCATGCTTAGCGCGTTCACGATCCATCATTCCGCAGGCGCCGCGTCGTAGGATCAGCCAATGTTAACTTGTTCTCCTAAGGTTGTTCGACTCCACAGATCCTGAGTGGCGGGCGAAGCTGGACATCCGATAAGTCAATGACTCCTTGTCGAGTTGTGCTTCAGGAGTGCTTTGGGGTGGCGGTTACTGACGTTATATCAGGAGTCCCATCAAGCGTAGTAAGGTTATTTCCTATACGATCTTAATGAAAAAAGCGAATCACTGGCAGGTCGTGAGTATGATGCATCATAGTCATGCTCAGTGTCAAGTGAGCTGGTCATGATGTTCGTGTCTAGGGCGCCGGCAGATTCGAGAACATAGAGAACAAATGGGTCCAAAACATCCTGTTACAAATGGCTTTCTTGAAGGAAAGGGTGAGGGTCAGTAGTCATACTACAATCCTCCTCGCGATGGCCAGGACTGTGGAGGAGACTCAGTAGAGCGCGGCCGGCGTTACCACTGTTTTCGCATTCTTGAACGTTTGCGCCCCAGCCCTTCAGCCAGTGCACCAACCCTCAGGAATACTGACATGCTCCATTTAGGCCTGTACCCCCAGAGCTACTTGACCTGATCATATCTCACTTCGTCGGCAATTCAGCAGTCCTCCTAGCATGTGCTCCTTATCAGCCGACATCATCTTCCGCCTCTAATGCTCATCGTCGGCTTTCCTTCCTTGATTATTCATGTATGTGTTCACGAGAGAGTAGTAGGCTGTAGACTGTTAAAATTACTGCGCCTTCGAGTTGTGACAAAGTTGGCTCTCGTGGTGTCATCCCCGACGCACATCCACGCTTCCGTCGCGCCATCCTGTCAGTGCGGCGTCCATTCCCTAACAGTGACGCACCTCTATTTACTTGTTCTGACTGCATGGGAACTGAATCTAATAACCGCGGAGCTGAAGATGGCCATTGGCTTTGCAAGACGAAGTGGTAGAGCGTCCCGTGATGAAAACTCTGCCATCAAAATGCCTCGTTGTGATTGAATGTTACGCAAGCAGCAACTTCCAAGTTCCTACATTCATTCGTCGCTTCCCTTACAATTCTGGCTGAGCATGCAGACGAGTAAATAACTGCTCAGAGTTATCCGCGTCTTTCCTGGATGAACAATCTGGCACCGTGTTTAGAAACCGCTTCCGCAACACATATTTCTCTGTCCCGATCCTTTCTTACGCGCTGCTCTTTTTCCCTTCATATTGCCCAGACTCTGTCGCGCGCTCGTATCTCGAGGGGATGAAGACCAGCTTTTTTGGGAGCGGCTGTGGGAAGGCGTGGGTGGGCACAGTACGCGGACTGCGGCGAAAGCATGGGAAACTTCGGCACGATTACTCACGTCGACCCAGAACTCGCGTCACCTGATGGTCTGTGCCCCTCTTCCCGCACTGTGAATGGCGAGGAGACGAGTCTTGATCTCCAACGGACCCAACTACTCAATTGTCGGGAGCAGTAAGGTCTCGAACCCCTCTGGATAACAAGCATTCTCGAGTACTTAATATTGATGTTGATGATTCCCCACTGTGTGCTGTCATTCGCAAACCTCCTCCAGGATGCGATGACCACAACTCTTCGGCCACATCGACATTTTCGTTTAGCTCCGGCGACGTATCTAAATTATGCTCTCCTAAAGTATCTCCTAGTGCCAAGAGTGTTCCGAGACATGATCGCGGGCATGGAAAAGACAGCGAGCATATATAAGAGGATGTGAACCGTATTCGTCACTTGGTCCTCAAGGGCTAGCCTTGGACTCGACTCTACTATGGCGGACGAGATCAATGTCGGGTTCAAAACAGAAAAACCGTTAGTGTTCATCTTGCTTGCTCTCTGGCTCTCAATCACGACGGCCTCTCAGATTCGAGGAATTGGTCGTCACTCCAGGTGACCTTACACTTGGCTGCATCGTGTTTGGATTTTTCGTAAGCCTTCTCTCTCAAGCGTGACGTGCTTTATGAACATACTTCGCAGTTTGGATTCGCCCTCCACGTTACATGGAACGCCGTGCAGGAAACTAGGCGATCGCGACGAGTAAGTTCATGAAAATGCACACGGGGAGTCCTGTTGACGCCCTGGAAGTTTTCTGCCTATATAGCCATGATCTGGATCGAAATTGCTGCGTAAGTCCTGCAGCCCGTACCTTGTCATGATACTCATTCTTTTATCACAGTGATGTCGGGTTTTCCGTACGTTTTTTGCCCAGGATACTATGCTCATACGTCAGTACTGACGACTTCCGCCATCCTCAGATCGTCTCCTGGGGATACCTGTAAGTTGCATCCTTGAAATGACTTGCGTGGGCGCCCACTTATATACCCACCAGCGCCAAAATATTTCCTCCTGGTCTTGGAGTCTTCGCAACTGTGATCATCTGCTGGATCTCTCAAGTGCGGTCACCGCGCGCAAAGTCCATCCCGTGCTCATTAGAGATGTTTGCAGGTCCAGTGCCTCATGCTTATCATCGTCAACCGACTGTGTATTCTATACGCTGATCGGAGGCAAAGAGTCAGTCCTATGTGTGTAAGGATGCCAATTATTCTGACATTACTCCAGCGCAAACTCCGGATCTTTACAGCTGGTCTTGTTTCCATGATCTCGCTCTCGACAGCTTGCATTTGTGAGTTTTCCTTGCTCACTTGCGCGGACTTAAATGGGAAATGTACGTCACTTAGGGATTCCTGCGCAACTTCAAATCAATCACACTTACATTTGGGTCAGTTCTTGTAATTCACATTTCTGTGCCTCGTTCTTACGCCTGGCACCTGCGTAGTAGCTCAACCACTGGTGGGACCGATTTGAGAAGACTATCTACCTTCTGCTCGATCTCTCCCTGAATATCCTCTTCATCCGAGTAGTCAAGACCCGACTTGTCGACTATGGTCTCAAGAAGTATGACAAGGTCATGAAGTGTGTCTATTCCCTGTCGTCTTGAACTCGGATCTTATTATCTCATAGATTCAACGAATATATCATCTTCGTCTCCATTGGCATGGATATTTTACTCCTCGGTGTTACCGCCTTGCACAATGGCTTCGTCTACTGCCAGGTACAGCGACCGTCCAGTGCCGGAACCCAAGCTTACCATCCTGCGAATAGTTCCATCCCGTTACTTACATCGTCAAGCTCCATATCGAGATAACCATGTCTCGTAAGCCGTAATCCGTCGAGCACCCTCGTATCGCTTATCCATCTCCCTTAGGACTACTCATCAAGGTTGCTCGTTCCACGGGGATCAACGTCTACAATGAAGAGAAGGGGCGAATGACATCTGATGCTCTCATGACTCAGACGTTAACACCCACCGTCAACATGTGAGTCCGCCTGCTTCCTTACATGTTCCGAAGTTAATTGTGTCTTTAGGCAGGTTCATGTCGATACACAGGTGTTCACGAGTCGTCAAAACGACGATTTCGGTGAGACTCGTGCTCCCAATTGATAGAACAATACTGATAGCTCCCGCAGAGATGAGTTCAATGACTCACAAAGATATTCCCCATATCGCCTCCGTCAACTCTTTGAGACCATCAACGCGAGGGTAAATTCTCGTCATTATATTTATAATGTAATTATTACAATGTGTTGGTATCGCGTCCCGAGCTGGGCGAGACTATCAATCTCAACATACCAGATGGTAATATAACCTTTTAACGTGCCACGACATTTCTTCTCCCGCAGAACGGGAAGCCCCGCGGATCTGTCCTCATCATACGCGGCGTCAGTCAGGACTTATTCTCTAAGGAGCGAGACGTGGGGATCAAATCTGATGAGCGAGAGTCCGTTTTGCAACGTATACGCACAGCCATTTCGGGCGCCTGCAAAAAAAACACATCGTCAGTGTGATGTTGAACGTTGAATGGATGACACTGACAGTGAGTGACCGAGTTGGAGCAAGACACAGTTAAGTAAACAGCGCCAAACAACGCGTCTTGTCTTCCTCCGTCGATGTCACAATGCTGCTGTACCATTCACGGTGTCAATCACTGTTGCGCACTAGCACAATGAATGGTCACCGGCTCCATCTGTCAGCGCTAAACTCCGGAAAATCAGATCCGCGACTCACATCGCCGGTTACTCACGATTCTATCCAGCTATATGAATGAATTCATCCAGAGCTTCTGCACAGACGCTTTTGTGCGATCTCTCCGTGCCCTGCTAACATGTCTTCTCTGCTTTCGGCTTCGCTCAACACGACATTGAGCAGGTTGCAACTCGTCGCGGTGAGCATCTTTGGTTGATACACATGTATTGGACCACTGACTTGAATTCTCAAGTATCTTCAAGGTTAGCTTGGGTTTTCCGGAGAATATGTCATGTACTAAATTGACCCAAAACCAGCGGGGACTTGCGCTCTGTTGGTCAGTATCGTTCACACTCCTTGACATCATTGAATCCTGAAAAACTGATATATCTAGATATACGACTATATTTTGACATTTGGTCAGTCACCAACTGCTTGAGTGACGCTCATACAGTATCATAACAAGTTCCACTTCAGAAGCCGAACTCGAACTCATCTTTCCCTCTCCGTGGAATGCTGGGAAGATCCTTTTCTTTCTCACTCGCTATGTCGCTTTTATGCCTCATGCAATAGCGCTTTACGGTCAGTTCCCGTTACACGTTCCAGCGCGTCTAGAACTGACTTGCCCGATTCCTTGTAGTCTTCCTTCAAAATGTTCAAGTCTCATATGATACGGACCCCCTGCTCTCGATGGAAACGTGCCTTCGCATGTACTCGACATACTCATGTGAGAATCTCGGCCTATAATTGTTAGTTCTGCTCATCGAACTCTTCTTCTAGATATCATTATAGCTGGGATCGTGACTGCAGAGCGTACGTCTCTTTCTGATACAAGACATTCGGCTGGTGCTGACCTTCAACCTGACAGTTATACTCTCTGTTCGCGTTTATGCACTCTGGGGAAAGAGTCGGCGGATTGGCGGGATAATGACAGTCGCCGGTGTTGGGTGTATCGTGGGCGCAGTAGTTCAATTCGCGCGCGCGGCTGCAGGCGGATCGTCATCAGCAGGTGAGCTCAAGAATAGTGCTCGCTTGCAGTCCCTGACATTGCTCGGAAGGTGATCCCCGGCCAGAGCCTATGGACTCGGTGCCCCACCTCCACGGATGCTTTCCCATTCAAATCTCCACCAACAGAGCAACCATCGATGCTAGCTTTGTATGCTTCATGGCTCTTGTAGGGTACGAGACAAGTACGCACTATCTTTGACGCATTTTTTCTCGAACTGAAACTCGATGCCTTCAGTGATCTTTTCTATGACGGTCTTGCGGGCCTTCCAAGAATGTAAAGCTTGATATTCCGTGTTTGAAATCGTAAAGTTGACTTACTGGTTTGTAGGGCGCGAGCGTGGTACCGGCCGCGCTTCGCAGCTTGTCATTTCCTTCTATAAGGACGGTGAGCGCGAATCTGCTGTTAAACGAGTGGTATGACTGAGAGCACCAAGGTGTTATGTATTTCGTCTTCGCACTCTGTAGGCATTTCACGACTACGCCCCATGCGACTGCTTACGACTCTCCTCTAGCGACCTCTCTCCTGAACATGGCCTTGAATGCTCCCAAGGATGTACCGGTGGGTTACCATCTTTTCGCATATACCCTGCGATGCTCATTCATCATCAGCTCGAGTACACGAATCTACTCTTGCCGTATGTACCTCCTACTTCCATATGTGTACGTTCGGCTTACATTGGTGATAGATTACAGCATGCGCTCCACTCAATAATCACCGGCCGCATGATGCTTCATCTCCGGAGACAGGTCAAGGACGCTATCATCATTCCTTCGGCCAGGGGAACTGAGCTGGAAGGCATCCAATTCGCGGGCGTGCCTCAGACAACGCAGACAGGAACTGAAATTTCCACAAGCATTCCATGATGAGAAAGCTTGCTGTTAGTGCACAATGTATTTGTTAGACTCCCATCGCAGAATTGTTAATGATCACTCTGTTCCGACAGCGACGAGCGCTCCAACTTGACGGCTTCAACACAAGCAAGCGCTGCCATTAATAAAAGATGGAGACAAGTGGAGCAAAGATGATGAGGCTGAGCATTGTTGGTTATCGGGTTCGATGGTATTTCCCAACATTCATCCTCGCTTTTATATGGCCAGCAGCTGTACTTTGTTAGGTCCATTTGAGCCTCAAATGGTCCCAAAGGTGCAAATTGAAACAGCTGGTTTCCATCTTACTTGATCAAAGTGGCCGCGTGACCCTCGATCATCATCATTACTCGGGGTCAGGCACGACTTGCTTCCCGCCACTTTGAAGGTGGGCGAACTTGACTGGTTAACGCGACTGTACAGCCACTCATGACTCTGAAGCGGTACCGGATGCGCCTCCTGACAGCTATAAATTCTGGGACCTTTGAATCATAACGATCTCAGCTCTCCGTCATGACTTTCTGGGGCCTCTGCTACTACCACCAACGGTCTATCTTCTCCCTCCCCCTACTTCAGGTCACCGCGGTGGCCAGTATAAAGGAACTGGGCGCACAGGTCAAGTTGATCCAAAAGTTTGTCAGCGATGCGACAGTACCCATTGAGGCAGTCTATTCTTTCCCAGTACCAGCGCGCGCTGCGGTCTGTGGATTCGCAATGGTGAGGCAAGACGGTACCCAAATTAAAGGTCTAGTCAAAGAGAAAATGGAAGCTCGCAAGGTGTACGATAACGCTTTGGCTGAAGGCAAAACCGCCTCTTTGGCGACTCAGCAGACAGCCGACGGTACGTTCGTTGCCCACGTTCAACAATTACTATGATCCCAATTCCCCTTATAGTGTTTCAAGTTTCCGTCGGCAATCTCTTGCCCAAGGAAGAGGTCCAAATCGAGCTTGTTTACGCGACTGATCTTACAGAGGACGAGGGAAATGATTCCATTCGTCTGCTCCTCCCAGCGCACATTGGATGCCGCTATGGGCAGGCACCAACTTCGTTGAATTACAATGCCTCCCCATTCATCAACGTCAGCGTCGACGTTGAAGCTCTGTCTCCCATCAGGAAAATCGGTTCGCCGTCACATTCGATTTCGACAGAACTTGGTCCAGATTCTTCGCTGCCAGGAGCGCAGGATCTGCCTTTTGCGAACTATGCCCGTGTTACTCTCGCTTCTGACGCACCATTTCAGAAGGACTTTGTCCTTACGATTCAGTCAGCCGGGCTTGATGCGCCTCGCTGCGTCGCCGAGCTTCATCCCGAGCACGACAGCGTCGCCATGGCGCTGACTCTTGTTCCGCGCTTCAACCTTCCCGAGCCCACCAGCCAAGAGTTTATCTTTTTGGTTGACCGTAGTGGTTCCATGGGCGGGAAACGTATCACTGCCGCCCGCAAGGCGCTCGTCGTCATGTTGCGTTCGCTACCGCACCAGAGTACTGCTTTCCAGATTGTCTCCTTCGGTAGCACGTCGTCGATGCTCTGGCCCGACGGCAGTATGTCATATAATCAAGAGACTCTTGACGAGGCGACGAAAGATGTCGATAACATGGGCGCCGACTACGGCGGTACGGAGATCGGCGACGCATTGTCCGCTTGCTTTCGGGCGCGCAAGACTGATCGTCCCACCAATGTCATCGTGCTGACAGATGGTGATGCCTGGGACAACGAAGCGGTCTTTCAGACAGTCAAAGATGCCGTGGGATCTGCTCCCAACAACGCGTACCTGCGCGTTTTCTGTCTGGGTATCGGAAACTCAGCTTCTACAGCGATGTGTGAGGGGATTGCGCGCGCCGGAAATGGGGCGAGTATAATGGTGGGGGAAGACGAAGCGAGTATTACCGGCAAGATTGCGAGACTCTTGAAGGCTGCGAGGACGCCGCGCATATCTAACGTCCGTGTCGATTGGGGCAGAGCTACGACAACGCCACGGAGCAACGAGGAGGAGGACTTTGAGATGGTTGATAAAGTCGAGGAAGATTCTTCCTGCCATGACATGAATGCTGCAGAAGAAGAAAGGACCAAGAAAAAGAGGAAACTGAATATCTTTGACGAGAGTGCAGACGTCGTCCACGTTGATGATGCTGCGCCTCCCCCACCTCTTCCTATCGATCTTCTTCCTCCTGCAGAGGTTCAGCAAAGCCCGGTCACCATCGACAACTTGGGACCAGGTTTCCGACTCTATGTGTATGCGATACTACAAGGTATGCGGCCTTCCGCTGCGTTTCGTTCTTGCATTGATGTCTCCCCCCGTAGGCAAAGCTACTTTACCAAAAGTTGTCACCATTCGTGGAGCTACCGACGACGGTGCAGACATTGAGCTGCCTGTGCCTGTAACACTCAGCAATCTACCGAACGATGCCAGCGGTGCGCCTCCCGCCATTCATGCCCTCGCTGCTCGCAAGATTATTCAAGACTTCGAGGATGGGCGCTATAGCGATGTCTTGAAGGCTTCACATCCGGAAGCTGATCTACGAAGGGTAGTCAAAGCCCATATCGTTCGTCTAGGAAAGACCCATTGTATCGGCTCCTCCCAGACGTCGTTTGTCGCCGTCGACGAGGAATCCTACAACCGCAAGAAAGGCCGTGCTAGCAAGTTTCTCGATGTAGAAGGGGAGGTTTCATCGGACGAAGACGTTGTTACGCCAGAGGACCCCGTTCAAATGCCAATCCCGCTGCCTGTCCCGCAGTCTGTCCCTCGTCGTGGGCGTAGGACAAAGCAGACGGCGCGCCAGTCGACTGGTGGCAAAGCCCCCAGGAAGCAGCTCGCGGTGAGAGCTGACGCGACGGAGACAACGACCAAGGTGGATATGGACGTGCTTGAGGCGCTTGCACGTTCGCAGTCGTTCGACGGTAGCTTCTCGATGAAAGTACTCAACATTGTGAAGGATGGTTTGATGGACGACCTGGCCAAGGCGGCGTTCCCCGATGGTACTTCTGAGTGTGTTGTCGCAACTGCTCTTGTGCTGGCCTATATCTCTGCAAAGTTGGCGGGAGATGGTTCAGAGGAGAAAGTTGCTTGGGAAGGGATCTATCAAAAGGCTCATGATTTTTTAGTGTCTGATTTGGGTGCTGAGGCAGTTGATGAGGTGGTGAAGAAAGCAACTGAGTTATTGTAGATTATCCTTTCACTTATACTACGAGAGTTTTTACGGCGGTTATCCAGTAACGTTGCAAATTGTTTGAGACAACGACTTCATACACACTATCACCATATCGATTTTCGGCTTGGCCACAGATGTGTTCTCCATGTGAGTAGCGTCTGACCAAAATAGGACTCGCAAGGCCGGTGGTTGCTGTGTCGGCGTCGCCGCACTCTGCGAGTGTTGGGTCTTATTTGGCTGCACCATCCATAGCGTGGCGTAGACGGCCTGCGGCGTGTTCACACAATTCATCCAGACATTCACAGATTCTGCGCGCGCCCGTCCACCTGCGCCGCTCTAGCAGTTGTAACTCTCTACATGTTAACATTCAAAAGCACCGAATATCAAAGTCCCGCCATCTTTTTCAGCACAGCAAACTCATCTCTTCCTGTCGCTTTGCAAAGTGCACAGAATCTCGAATTCGCATCGCCAAGCAATGCAGAAGGACTGAGAACGATATGAATTGCATACAAAGGTTAGCAGATAAAACAACAACACACCTATCAAACTCAATGATACGACCTTCGTCCAGAAGCATGACCTATAAGACATTTCAGTCTCACTAAAGCTGAATGCCTTGCAAGCGGTCGGTGTACTCACTCTGTCATGGTCAATAACAGTCCTTAGACGATGCGCTATAGTGAGGATGGTACTGGCAGAGAATTCTCTACATGTGATTGAGAGTACGGCTCGAACCAGCAGAAGGCAACTCACTGCCGAATCGTCTTTCCAATCAACTCGTCAGTGACATAATCTACACTGGCAGTGGCCTGACACGGTAAATTTCAGCGAGTCATGTTGTATAGGACGAAATGGTGCTCCTACCTCGTCCATCACCAAGACTTTGGATCTTTTGAGGATTGCGCGCGCCATGCATAACAACTGTTTCTCTCTGTACGTTTACTTGAAGCTCGGAATGATCAATCGAGTCGGACACGACGTACCCCGTAGATAAGTTATCTCCACCCTCGGAAACCGGTGAATCGAGATTTCGGAACATATTGGCATTGACAGTGTCCTCTTCGCTGTAACGATTCGCGTCCTCTCCTGCATGCATTAGATGTACTCGTCGAAGGGCTTCGAACTAGATAGAGACTTATACAGGTCCTTCATATGACATATCGAGGACTTACTATTTCGGCATCTTGATATTCCTCGAACACGTCGAGAGTGGACCTCAAGCTTCCGCTCAGAATCGTAGGATCCTCTAAATTAACATGTGAGAGATTCTAGCGTGCAGAGAAAGCAGACTGACGAGGAATGATAGTGATCTTGCTTCGTAGATCGGTGAGGCCAATGGATGCAATGTCTAGTCCATCAACCAAGATCCGACCTTGAGAGGGTTCTACGAAGCGGAAAAACGAGAGGGCTAGCGTGCTCTTCCCAGACCCTGTTCGTCCAAGAATTCCGATCTGTCCAACGTCTGAGCGCAATGCGGAGTTGAGGTCTAAGCGTGTATACCTTTTCGCCAGGACGGATCTCAAAGTTCAAGTGATGTAAGACATTGGGTAGTTCCGCCTGTTGGGACTGTGAAGAGTAGCAGTGAGAGTAACTACAGTCTCCCATACCGCATACCGGATAACAAGATCTTCGCATTTAATTGCACCCTTCGACGGCCAGGAGCTAGGCGGCCGCCGTTCTATGAACTCTGGTGGTTCGCGCGCGAGCTCAGTGTACTCTTTCACCCTTTCAAGGGCGACCATTGATTGCTCGAGACCGACGAAACGACGAACCATGTACAGTATATCGTTTGTGATGGTACTAGCAAATGCGAGCGCAAATCCCGCAAGTGCCGCGTCGATGCGAGGGTTGAGAACGGCGACAGCAGCGGTCATGCCGGTAATTCCGCAAGAAACCATGTTGAAGCGAATGGAAAGCCACCGATTCACTGGAAGAGAAGACTGTCAGACCGCCTTGGATAATGAGCGAAATCAGTACCGTTCCACATCCAATAATAGGGATTCGTGTTCTACATATCGTTAGTGAGGTATAGGCACCAAGGCATCAGACGACTCACGGTGTCAACGCAGCGTAACATGTCCCGAAGAAATTTGGAGGATGCACCAAAGGATCGGATGATAGCTACACCAGCAATGGTTTCACCGTACATCGAGTACAAAGGCGATCGGGTGACAGAGTCTATGCGTTGTGTAAGTTAATGATGGATATACTTTAACCAGCATTGACCTAAACGTCGTAAATCTCGAGATGTTTGGCCATAAATCTTGGCAACTAAGAAAGACTTCAGTATTGCAGAAGGCGATGGCTTTATGGGCACTGACCATTGTAGTAGATGCTCGACAGCAGGAGGGCAGCAACAATGAATGGTAATCCGCCAACCACACTGATGGTCATCAGTGTAGTAGCCGAAGACAGCGCATACATGAAGCTACGACCCAAGTTGTCCGCCAAGGTGCTATCGATCCCTGAGGAAAGTCAGGCCAAGCGCAGAGGCATCTAGCGGTCGTCCACTCACCTTCAAAATCCTTTCCAAACCTATTCAATAGCCGCCCCCGAGACACAGTGTCGTGGAATCGGATATTAGTGAAAAGAACGGTTTCGAGAAGCCCTGAAACCAATGAGCACGGACACGCTGGATGGACCGAAATGTATCTACGCTGGTACAGGACAACGGAAGCGTGGATGGCGCCTTGGTCTGTGGAACAAATTAGAGGCCAACACAGTATCTAAGAGACGGCTTCACATAGCGCGAACCATCGGAGCGTTGTGAAAACGAGACCTGGCAAGAGATCTCAGATAAGAGCGCTGTCAAAGTCTCGAGAAGCACAAACCAATGAAGGTGATCTGGAGAAAACTGAGCATAACGAATTCAGGCTGATGAACGGAGACTTACAGCGGCGTAAAGACTAACATAAAAGAGCGGACCTCGAGAACCGTCCGCTTCCAGGACTTTGTTCGACCAATACCTAGAATTAAATGAATGGTCATTCAAACGACAGCAGCAAAGACGCGACAGACTTGAGCCAGGTGTTTTCCGCGACCGGACTTAAAGCGGCAAGCACAAACATCAAGACAAACAAGGACCAGTAAACTGGCGAGCCGCAAGCTCTAAAGTAGGTCAGCCAAATGTCCTTGCCGATACGTCCAACAGCACGCTTTTCTTCCTCTACAAGTTTACGGGCCGGCTTTTTGTTCTCCGTCGCACCCGTGGCTTCAGACGGAGTCACGGCAAGTGTGAGCGTCGACTTCATCTCTGAGCCTGCTTCCGAATCAAGCTGTGCTTCCAACACTTCTGCGTCCTTCACATCGGCGAAGCCCGACTGAAGCAACGTTCGAATAACGCCCGAAGCATGGAACGCGTCACGACTGCCTTCAAATCGGACGTGCCCATTATCGAGTGCGACGACGTAGCTGGCCCCACAGCGCAGAGCTGGACATGATGGGAGACGAGAATGACGGTCCGGCCTAATCCGCGTGAGCAGCGACAGGTAAAACGATATAAAATCGGCGGACCTTGCATGAGATCTCCTTTCAAGCATTCATTGTAGAGGTGATGAGCGGTATGAGCGTCAACTATGCGTTGTCAGGAACGAGCATGCGGGCGACACGGGGCGCGAACGTACCAGCAGAGAGAACGTCATCTAGAAACAATATGGAAGCTCGAGAGTAGACAGCCCGCGCCAGTGACACTAATAATTTAGTGAACACGACGTCATGGACGGAGGGAGGCAACGCTCACCCCGCGCTTTCTGCCCTCCGATAAATTGACCTGGTCGCCGATAAGCCTCAGAGAACATCCTTGAACTGATACACGTACCCCACGTTCTCCGATCTCGGACTCGTCACCGTCTTCTAGGATAGCGAGGTCGGCGACAAGGGCACATACCTGAGAAGGATAAGCAAGACCAATGAAAGCCAAACTGCCACGTAAATTTCACCTCCAATGTCCGCCTGTATCGCTGCGCATTGAACGGGAGATTAAACAGAATATTATCTGTTGATTTCATTAACATAGTAACAAATGCTCGAGGCGGAATGTACCTTTGATGGAGGCGTTGCGAAGCCATGCAGCCTATTCTCACCAAGTGAGATAAGGACGTGGAAGTGTCTCACAGGGGAACATACCTGAGGCACGTATGCACATGCACCTTGTACGACCCAATCTTCGTCCCCATGTACGTCTTGCAAGGAAGCAAGAGCGTCCGGAGGAGAGCGGGGACAAAGAACGTTTCCCGTCAGAACGTCAGCTTCGCCCAACAGTGCTGCACGGACAAGTCAACTACTAACTCTTCGGCTATGGAGCAGTTACGAACCATGGAGCAGTAGAGTCTTCCCGACCCCAGTTTCCCACAAATCAAGGAGAGTTCGCCCTTTGGAAACCTCAGGGATAAATCAATCAAAGAGAACTTTTGTCGAGGTGTTGAAGCGACGGAAGAAGGCGCACTTGAGCCTGACCGATCTTGAGGCCAGGTCACCGTACAAGACTGAAACGCTATGGTATCTGTTTGTTTCGAGAGCGGCGGGACAGGCGCAATCTCAGGAGAATTCAGGTATTTCTCGATACGGCGCATGGACACAAGACTCTGCGGAGGAGGATCAGGACCTATACGAGTCGGTGTTGGACCATACCAACCTGGAGCATGTTGAGGAACGTCTCGGGAAGAGCATTTAGTGCGAATTTGAGCTGATTGAAGACTGTGCCCCGTTCAGTAAGGATGTTTTTCAGTATGAGTGAGTAAGAGAACTGCTTACCGATGACGGACGTGAAGGTGATAGAGGGAGTCAAGTCCTGTTGACGGATGACAGTGTAATGCCAGAACGACACCAATGTTACGAGAATGGGCGTCGTGTTCCTATCGTCACGACAATCCGCAAGGTGCCATCGATCATGAAGCATTCGCCACGGACCATATCGCGTCCATAACGTCTGTTGCAGTCAAAGATGACATCAGCAACACGGCAGCAAGTAATAGTGGAGACTGACCGCAATCGTAAGGCGCTGATACTTTAGCTCCTTAGCTCTTATTTTGAGGACTTTCGCCTCAAAGTTACGCTCCCAAGCCATGAACTACAATGATGGTTAGATATATATATATATGGCCCGATAGCAGATGTATGAGGCGAACCTTCAGCATGCGGATCGCCCCAAGAATCTAAAGAAATCAGGACGCAATTTTAAAAGTCCGTGACACGGCGCTCACTTCATTCATCAAAGATATGCGTTGGTCCCGAGCTTTCATCAGCTTATCCTGCGCATTGACAAGGACGCCACCAGCAAAGTGATTTATGGGGAGAAACAAACACGTCACAGCCAGGCCAAAGAAACACGATACGCCTGGAAAACGGGTATGGGATGGATCCCGCAAGTTGCGCAAAGAGACATACCTAGCAGTTGGTACACAAAAAAAGTCCGATAGCAATTTGGACAGGCGAGTCTAAACAGACGCTCAGCAGTACCGTATAACGAGAAAGTGAGACGCACCGATCAGTCTAAAGAGATGCCAGCCAACCATGCCCAGACGGTCAACATCGGTCGTCATTAGTGTCATGATCTGTGCCTTGCTGGAGAAATCTTCTCCATCTTCTGTGTCCTTCTGCTGCTTCTTCTTAGTCTCATCCACGTCCTTGGCCTTTGGCGGTGGCGCAGTAGATGCCACATCCTTCCTGACGAGGGTCTTGGCGAAAAGGATAGAATTTAACTGTATCTTGAATCGAACTTCGAGAGAGCTCGTCGAGAGCGCCCAGAGTTGATCCGTTACTGATGAAGCTTGTCAGGACGCGTATATCACAGACTCTGAGAAGAAAACATGCCTAGATATGAGATTGCGTTGGATCCGAATATACCCACAACGTAAACCCATCCCCAACCAGGATTCTGTCTCTCCGGATCAGTCTCAAGGTAAGATATGAGCTTCCTCAGAAAGAAGGGAGGCGCATAATAAAGGCAGGCGTTCGAGGATGCCATAAGGACCTGAGCCGTGACAGTAACAACATTCAAACGTATAAGTCTGTAGGCAATGTTCCACCCTGAACCTGGCTTCGGTGCCCACGAGCCGATTTTCAAAGTGGTAGTTCTGAAGGTTCTCTTCATATTCGCGTAGTTGGTCGTGGCGCGCATACTCGAGGGAACGATGGGGAGATCGCCTATTTCAAGCCTCTCGGCAATATTCCGAGCATGACTACCTTCGTGATGTATGAAAAAAAACAGTGTAGCCCATGGTGAAGATCCTAAAGCAATGATCAGAGACGTGTCTAGGAAAGCATAGACCACACCGCACCTGTTATTCCGGCCACATTTTCAAGTTCACGACTAGTGACAGCGGAGACGTCTTCCGGAAGGTAAATGTCCGCGGGCTCAAAATGCAAAGATGGTCCTAGAGGAGTGCCGGCGGATAATACGCAGGCAACGACGTATATAACGAATACTAGAAGCCGAAGCCACGCCAAGAGGTCTGTGGACTTGTCGGAAATCTGCAGAGGAGGCGTAGGAAGAAGAGAGGCGAGACCAAGGACTACCGCGGCGACAGCAGTGAGGCCAGTGAGATGGATAATAGATTCCGCATGGTACGCGACAATCTCCTGGCTGACAGAACGCGTAGCGATGACTAGGCAGTAGAGCGCATAAGCAACGCGCGGGGCATGAGCTATGATACTGAAACTCGCCAACCGCGCAAGGGACCATGCAAGGTACCCCATCTCCAGAACAAGAATGATGGCGAAAAGTATGGTTATAGACAGTTTTCGCGTCCGCATCTGTTCAATTTTCGTTACCAGCAACAATAAACCAAACATGACAGCATACCCGAGCCCAGAACGCGTTCTCGTTGATTGGCATACCGTCTATAAAATCAATCGGCTGGATAACGTCAAATGGGTCGACACCCTCGCTGTCCTCGTGCACTGGCAATTGAATCGAGCCCTCCTTGGGCCAGAGCGAAACAAAGCCCACTATGCTGGCAGCGATACATACCCCCAGGGCAACAGAGACCTCTGTCTGGAAGAGAGGCATGGTCAGATAGAAAAGAGGACGTGTTTGAATCGACTTGGGATAACCCAAGTAGGATGGTGAGATATCTCGCGTAAAATATGTCCCCGGGTTATCTAAGTAGATAGGGACGAAATATTGACTCCGCTCGCCCATTTCGTGGCCATTTGCAGGCTCTTGGACGTGGGCGAAAGCGCACGCATAGGAACAGTGGGGCAATGGGACAGGAGAGAGCTGCACGTTGTTGTTATAACCAAGTATGGTAGAGAAAGTTATCCGCCGGATGTCGGACCGAAGTTTATTATATACAGCCCTCAAGCTGCCAAGCATGTGCATGAACAGGTTAGCGGACCAACTCCGAGCAAGATAGCTATATCGCTCTAGTCTTCGTCCCCGTGAACGTTTCTCATAACGGGAAGAGTATGGCGGAGAAAGAGGATACGGAGACAGAAAACTGCCTGTGGGCGATAGAAATGGAGGAGTGACGCGTGTTGGCAAAAACTCTCCGACAACCCGATGGTTTCCCTCTGTGAGGACGCCAAGTTGGTTCCATCCGTGTCAGTCTCACTCTAGCGCGTTCGGCACGTGAGTGGCGTCGATCGCGACTTTCACTCGGAGTCCGGACTTTTAATCCATTATGTATCCAAGATGACCCCGGCACAGTGATCACCTGCTTCCTCCTTCCCCATACATAAACCCGTTCTTCCCTCCAATAATCCCACCCTCATACAACGATGGCGACTCTCCTCGACCAAATCCGCAGCATCGTCGCGATCGATGTCGATTCCATGGACCCCGCCGTCGCAAAGCGGCACACCACCGACACCGTAAAGTTCCTCGACATGACTTCGAATCAGGCCATCGTGATGGGCAACGCGAGCCCCGAGGTGCTCCAGCGCGCAGTGGACTACGCCAAGTCCAAAGGCGGCGACGTCACCGTCGAGCGCGTCGTGCATGTCTTGGTCAGTGGTCCCCAACCCCCCGATTCGTCCAACGCTGACAGGCCTAGACTGTTTTACTTGCCAAACAAGTTTTGCCTTATCTCAGCGGGAACGTCCATGCCCAGACCTCGCCCAGTGTTGGGTACAGCTTAGATGGCACCATCTCCGAAGCGCGGCGCATCGTGGCGACGTTCGAAGAGCTGGGCGTCCCGCGCTCGAGGGTATGCATAAAGATCCCCGTCACGGCCCAAGGCGCGCTCGCGTGCCAAGCGCTCAAGGCGGATAACATCCAAACACTCGGAACATGCGTATTTGGCCTGGAACAAGCGCTGGCCGCTGGAGCTGCCGGAAGCCTGTATCTCGCGCCGTACTTCAACGGTAAGATTCCCAATAATCATTCGACAATGGTAATCCTATGAATACTTCTAGAACTCCAGGTCCACTTCGTCAAGGGAACATGGAAGGCGTACCGGGTAGGCATCAAAGGCGAAGAACACCCCATGATAGACGTGGTCCGCACCATCGTGAGCGCGTACAAGAAGAAGGGAATCTCGACGTTTGTCATGCCCGCTAGGTATGCATCTCCTCTACAATATAACTGTGCTGATCGTGCTCTTAGTATTGTCACTGCCCAAGAAGTCATCGCTCTCGCCGCTCTGAAAGTTGATCATTTGACATTGTCCGCTGCGGTCCTCGACGAACTCGCAAGCCTGCCTCCTGTCCCCGCCGAGCAGCTTGATGATGTCCTCAAGCGTGATCTAGACGAAACAGAACTGCAGAGTATGTCCGTTTGAGCACAGTCTGCCGTGCACTCTGACGTTTCCGTAGTACTCCAAAACGACTATCTGGCCGATGGTGGCAAGCTCTTGGCTGAAGCTCTCACCACCGATACAGAGGCAGCGAGGAAGTTGAAGTACGCATTGGACAAATTCGACGAATGCGAATCCAAAACGAAGGAATTGATCAAAAAACTGCTCGAGTAACACGTAAGACGCACTGTAAAATAGAATTACTAGAATGTACAACTTCACCTCAAACAGTTCTTTGAACAAAGATGCAATTCACATTCAATTCGTGTTGAAGTATGGACCGTTGTTTTATTTCATACTAATCATAGAGCTATAAATCCTACCCGGTCAACGAGAACAACCGCAATATATATCCTTGAAATCACAACGCCACAAACCACCTTCCACACCGCTACACAACATCGCAACCACTGTAACCTTAAACCATGTCACATTCCGAATACTTGCTTTTATCTCATCATCGTCTCTCGTCGTCCGAGTCCCGCGCTACGTGTTGTCATGTGAGCCATTTGGTCGCTTCCACATATCCACATTTTCCATTCGAGCACATCCTCTACTGGTCATCCGACTCAACCTTACCGGGATCCTCTAGCAAGAGACGAGCGCCAAAAGGCCTCCCCTGGGACTCCAGCGGACCAAAGTCTGAAATGGTCCTGAAATCCGCAAGATTTTGGAGGTTTTGAGCCTCAAATCCGCCAAAAATCGCCGAGGATGTCACGGCACGTGTTCACCTGTCACGCCTTCAGATCGCGTTTCTTTTTTTTTTTTTTTTTTTTTTTTTTTTTTGTGGAAGCATAGGACGAGCAGACCAACACTTGGTGAAAATCAACCCGCCCGCTTTAAGGTCCGAGGGGTGCCCCGAATATATTGTAAGGATGATTTTTGTACACTACAGATGGAGGGAGCCTCCACCCTGAGAAACGCGCACGCTCGACTGAGTATCAGTCAGTGTGGGACTAGCTGCACAGACGCTAAGGGAACGCCTCGGGGGGAAGTGCATATACCCACTAAAAACTCAGGTTGCCCGATCCAATTGGTCGGCAAAGCTCCCTCATCTTGCAATGTACCGGACCAAGTTGTTAAAACCAACCGCTGAGGCAGCGCAGCTTTCCCAAATTTTTGTTTTGAAGTCAAGAGAGCATCAAGATGAATACGCTCATTAATTCTCTGGGACCAAAGGCGCTCGATACGCTCTCGTGATAACCACTTTGCAGGATCATTTTTGTTCTCGACAACACGTTCACACCGTAAAGTCCAAATTAAGTGTGCCGACTCAGACAAGATAATTCTAAAGAGACGAGAGGAACCCGGCAAAGATCTTCTCGCATCAGATTTGAGACGGATCAGAGGAGATCCGAGTACTAAGCCGAATGTAGGCTCGTACCATTCAATCTTTTTTGCTTCAAGGACGAAGCGCGCTAACTTCCAGATATCCTCCCGTCCCGGTACGTCACACTGAAACAAAATATGAGCCATTGAGTCCTCACGTTGGCAGTATTCGCAAAAAGCACGCGCCTCGCAGCCCGGGATATGTAGCCAACGTCTACCCAACCTGTACGCGCCATGGAGAGCATACCACATCCATTGGCGCACGTTTCGCGAGAGATCTCTATGCTGCAAGGACTTCCAAACTGCGGGTACAGTCGGCCTACTCCCAGCTCTATCGTCAACGGCATCCTGCACCAACCTCAAATTTCGGGAGCACGTTACCGTTGCGGGGACTATGGACCGCACTCGAATCGTTTCTTTGAGCAGACGAAGAGTCATAGAAGATAGCTTCGCACCCGGCAGGAGCAAACCCCCAGGCAGCAACCGCACGACGGCATTTGCTTCAGGTGATATGCTGATCGCTTTTTGCGCAAGTTCATCGGCACCATCATTACCAACATTTCCTGAATGCCCCTTCACCCACTGGAACACAGTTGGTCCCTTTCTCTTTCGCAGAACGGCAACTGTTGATTGGACAAGCTCACGGTTCTTTACGCCAATCCACCCTCTATCTTCCCAGCGCGGAAAATCAGCAGTGAGAGCTGCCAACGTCGGGCGGGAGTCAGTAACATGCGCGAGCATGGTCCGCGAGGGAGAGGTGCTCGCACTATAATGTACTGCAAACATCTCACCAACTGCATTTGACTGCACTAACACCTTTGGCACAGGCACAGAGACGTTTCTTGTATCATACACACCATACCACACCCCGCTACCCGCCTTTGCATTCAAAGCGCCATTCATGATACAGCTACCATCAGTATATACTACACAAGCTTGAGGAAAATGATCAGGATCAGGCGGGCGCGTAGAGGGCAGGCCACGCGACATGTATGGCACATTCTGCGCGAAAATTCTGAATCCATGTGTAATGCTGTCAAGTTCGACACTAGGATGAAACATGACAGGCTTGGCTTCGACATGCTCTTGTTCAAGCAAATGACTAGCGGCGTCAACGTCTACATCAGAGACGAGACGATAAGGACAGTTGTTCATGCACATTGGGTTCCATTTATCAGGAAGTGCGTTAAGCAAGGCGTTTGCATGGCGCACACACAGATACGGAGCCTGACAGCCACGGTTTCTATCATCTCCACATCCGGGACATTCACAAGCACGTCGAGAGCGGTGTAACGGATGCTGTATTCGAGCAGCCAGCGAACATGCGTCACCGACAGACTCAACATTATGAACGATCCTCATACATCTTGCACGTTCAGTATTAACACCAACAGAAGAGCGTGTCGCAAAGTGAAACCAGAATGGCAGCTGTTTTCGCACAGGTTCAGTTGGCCACAAGCCATCGAAGAGAACTCCATATTTCCTTGCCACATGCGTTTCTTGGCTTCTTTTCGGTCCTTCGCTTCGCCAAAGCTCATTTACGTCCGCGGTCCTCCACAACAGTCATTTCCGCGCTTTCTGAGAGCAGTAAGCGGTTCCGGTCCAAATTTTCACCCCGGTGTACAGAGCCCAAAATTTGCTCACAACCACCTTTGAGCCTGTGAAATCCGCCAAATCCGCTGGCATTTCCTCCATTTTGGCCCCGAATCCGCGACTTTTCGCCGCCAGAATTTCGTCTTTGGAGCCCTCAAATCCGCCAAAATCGCCGGAGTCCTAGGGGAGTTTCCCAGGGCCTACTTAAATTTCTCGTCAGTGTTGACAATACAGCTGCTCCAAAACACTGACCGATGCCAGGTTGGGGGACTCTTGTAAGGTCGTACACTTTGTTAAGTGACGGCTGCTTACGTCTCGTATTGCAGCGTGCTGGAAATAATCCAGGTCTTCTGTGCTACCGAACCTGCGCCAAAGGTGCTGCTCTCTGGGGAAATGTGAGCGCCGAAGACGCAGAAAAGAACACTCACAGAATCGCAACGACACGACGTCTCGCTTCCGACCTGAAATGACTCCTCAGACGTCTACACTTCGAAGGAGTTAGTATAAGGGCGTCCCTTCTACTGTAAACCCGATGAATATCTCGTCGGCATCGTCCACATGTCTAAGACAAACGGGACATCTATTCCGAGGTTTCAGTGGTTGAAGAAAATGCCGATTGACGTGCCCAGACTGTGCACATTGAGATGGTGAGGAGGGTGCGAGGTTTCAGTGGTTGAAGAATGTCGATTGACGTGCCCTTATTGAGACTGTATGGTGGTGAGGAGGGCAGTGTCTTGGGCGTAGGCAAGTGATCATTTCGGTACTGTGCACGTGTTTTGGAGCCGATGTTTTTCGCAGGTGTATACGATAAATTGCGAAGTGGATAGTCTAAATCAACGCGACGAAGGGTGTCGCGTCAACGTTCAAGGCACGAGGCTACGGCTTATGTGATCTCGGGAGAACCCGAATCTGGCGATGGTCAACTCAAAACTGCACTCCTCGCCCAGTGTAATACAATTGTGTATATCACTTTCTCGACCCTGCCATTCAATAGACTACACGGGAGCTATCACTCAAAGCATCTGGTCTGGGAGAGGGGGCGCGTAGGGGCCTCTTGAAATGGTTATAACAGGTTTTTTCTCGGTGCACTTGCTCTCGTTTCAAGGTTGCCATTCACAATGAGTCTTTATGATGATCCCCTCGGGTGCGTATTCCAATCCAGTGCGCCACGACGCTGAACTCTGCCTTTTGACAGCTCCATCCTCATCGGGAGTTGGATCTCGTCGATGCTGTTCATGCTCATCATCACAAAGACGATCACGTACTATACGTCGTTCAAGAGCGATGCGCTGAGGTTGAAGCTCTTCGTCGCTTTTGCCGTCACGGTAGATACGTTGTCTCTTATCGGTGATTACGCAGATGTGTATTTGGTGCGTGCTTGCGAAGATACGGTCACGGTATCACGGGCGTTCTTACTGACAGTGACGCAGTACACCGTTTCCCACTGGGGCGACCAAGTATTCCTAAGGAGTCAGTACTGGCCCTTCGCGCTATACCTGACTACAACTGGTGTAACGGGGCTACTCTCGCAGTCTTTTCTTGTCAACCGGTACTATGCTTTGTGAGTTCGTCATGTATCCTTCTCTGTTGTCAATGCAACTAACTGTGGGCAGGACCAAGAACTGGCTCGTATGCGTATTCCTTGCGATCTGTATTATCGTTTCTGTCTGTCCTCCCCTTCTTCTGATGGTCGTTGCCCCACTGACGACCCGACCCATACATAGTTCGGGGGCTCAGTGGCAATGGTTTTCATCCTGGTTCGCTTCAACGAGTACAGCGAGCGTTTCATGATCAAGACTCCCGCTAGTCTCTGGTTGACCACGACTGCAGTCACGGGTATGTATGCCTCAACCCTTCCCCGCATCTTGGATCTGAAACGACAGGTAGACATCCTTATTTCCCTCCTTCTTATCTGGCAGCTGTATAAAATGAAGACATCCTTCAAGACCACAGAGCACCTGATTCATCGGCTTATGCATACTTCCATGCAGACCGGTACCACCACGTCCGTTCTCGCGCTTTCCATTCTCATTTTCTATCTTGTCAACAATACAAGTAACAGTACGTCTATCCGGAGTTTTCTCATGCCCTGAATCTTACTGTTCGCGGGGCTAGTCGCAACCGGGCTTTGCTTCATTTTGAGTCGTGTCTACGTATTGACGCTGCTCTTCAACTTGACCCTCAGGAAGATCCCGAAGAAAGAAGGAACATCCTCAACAGATCGGGGCGACTCCCGATGTCACATAGGCCCATCAATAGCGGATGGGATTCGTGAGTCTGAAGCGTCTGGCATGTTGTTCTTGTCTAACTTTGACAGATGTTCAACGTACCGCTGTCGTGCACATCGAAAATTCTGTCGACGATCTGGCCATGACAGTAAGCTCGTGCAGGTCGCAGGTATACTTGGTTTCCTGCGCAGTGTCCTCAACTCCTGACTTCCCAGCAGAACGACGACAAACAGATACCACTAGTAGTAAGCTCGTACAGGTCGCAGGTATACATGCTTCCCGCGCAGTGTACTCAACACCTGACCTCCCAGCAGAACAAGGACAGAGAGGTAGTCTGAGCCTTGCTCTTGTAATTCAAAGCAGTTTTTATGGGGGCAATCCTGGGGAAAAATTCAGAGCAGTTTTAGTCTTATGTACTTTCTTACTTTTGTTGAGGGTTTTACTTTTGTACAATTTCACTTTTTAAGATCTCGCCTTTCACGACTTTCGTTTCGCTTGGTGACCGACGCTGACCGTTACATTACTGTGGACTTTCGTTCAATTCGTCACTTTTTTCGAATTTTTGATCAATTTTTTGGCCAAATATTTTTCTTTTGATTTATCGCGATTTTTTCCGAGGACTTTTTTGGGCCGTGTGACCTGTGACTGACGAATTGATCGAAAGTCCACAGTACCCGACGCGTCGCGTCGACCAAAAAGAGATCATTAATTAAGACAATATCTTCCGCGCCCTAACCAGCATAAGTGCTGCCGCCGTCGACGCGTCAGGACGGCACCAGACGACGCGAGAATCTCCCTGTCCGCCTGACCGTTGTTTTATTTCATTTAGCCCTGTTGGGCATCTGCGTCACAGCGATCGACGCGGACTTCAGTTGTTTCTCCCACTTTGCGATCGACTGAGGTATGCCATTTATTCTCATCTTACTTACTCATTACTCATTACCCATACAGTACTCATAGTATTCGTTCTCTCAATAATTCCGACACTACTATACACTTCAAATACTCCATATCCCTTCACAGCCCAAACCAAAAAATCAAGCAATCAAATCCACAACCTTGACGAACAGCTCATCAAGCGACCTCGCCCCATTCAACACATCCTCCAAATAACTCTCCGCCTTTTCATACATCCCCTCCCACGCAGCCCTATCATCCACATCCGCACCGCCAATCTTCCCAGAGATAAACGCCATCGCCAACACAGTCGCAATCACCTTGTCGTCCAGCCCATGGTCAAACGCCGCGCGCGCATCCTCCTCCTTGAGCGCGGGGTTCACCACGCGCAGCACATCCATCGCAAAACTCCCATCAAACGCTTGCCGACGTGCGAGTGCCTCCAACTGTTCAGCGGCCGATGGAGCAGGAGCAGGAGCAGGCGCGACCTCGTCCCAACTGTCGTCCTCATCGTCATCCAGCAGCGGAACCGGCGACGCGTGTTGAAGCTGAGCATCGTACCCCGCGTCAAGGGAGGCAGGCATTATCGCAGGCACTGCAAATGCACCCATTAAATCTCCACCAGGAGCCGGGACAGCCGAAGCAGCTCCGAACAAACTAGGAGCAGGAGCACTTGAAGCGGAGGCGACCCGACCGGTAAATCCAAACGAAACAGGACTACCCCAACCCGTAGGCGCGGCCCCATCCAAATGCAATGCAAGGGGACCAGCATTACCAAACAGACCAGAGCTAACGCCCCCAAACGGGTTGTTAGCCGCCATTCTCGCTGGCGGAGGAGGGGGAGCCGCGGAGCCTGGAGGAGGAGGCGGAGGAGGAGGCATAGCGTGCACCGCGCCAAAGGCCATGTGCCGCTGCTGCTGCTGCGGAAAATTCGATGCAGCACTGCTGCCAAACAGAATTGGACGAGGTGGCGGTGGCGGGGAAGCAACGCGTTTCTGAGGAGGAGTAGTCTCGTCGACGGCCACAAAGGAGGTGTGAGTAGAAGAGATGGCGTACGTCTTCCCCAGACGAACTATATGCGCCTTGACGATGCGCTTAACATCCGCCCCGGGATCCTTTTTCACCTTCAACTGCTCGTCGTAGCGGCCATCCTCAAAGTCCTGTACAATCTTGCGCGCTGCGAGGGCGTGCACAGCAGGCGGGGAGCCCGTAGTTTCGTTCGGAATATTGCTAAGTGCCACAGTGACAGGTAGGTCGATGTCCGCGTCATCCTCGGTTTTGGCACGTATGGTAACAGTTTTAGGAACTGTTTGCTTGCCTAAGGAACAAGTCAGAAATAGAAACACATATACAAGGATTGAACCAACCTTGCAGGATAGCATACACATACAAGCGGGTACCTGGCAGCAACGTCCTGATCATGACAGGACTTTGCTGCACCTCACTCGGAGGAGGAAGAACGACAGCTGGTGGCGGAGGTGGCGGGGTTGGATCAACGTCCATATGATCAGCGCTCTCATCAAATATGTTGAGCGTTGCTTTCGCCTTCACCGGCTGCTCCGACTCGACTAGTTCAAACTCGTCGTCATCGACTGCGTTTAAGAGTGTAGCTTTCTCCGGTCTGCCCCAGTCGACACGGATATCCTTGATCAACGGCGACTTGGCAGCCTTGACCAGCCTCGCGATCTTTCCCGTCATGGTGCTCTCCTGCTCGCCAACCATCATGCAAGCGCCATTGCCCACCCGCGCGATCCCTTCACACATCGCAGTCGATGCAGAATTACCAATGCCCAGACAGAAAACGCGTGTCTTGAGGGGTGCTGCGTCCACAGCGCGGGTGACTTCTTCCAAGACTCCATTCAGATCCCAGGCGTCTCCGTCCGTCAGCAAGAAAATGCTCGTGGCTCGGTTCTCATCTCGCGACCTGAAACACATCGACAGAGCCCTGCGAATCTCCGTACCGCCATAGTCGGATCTCATACTGTCGACGAACCGGGTCGCCTCGTCAAGTGTCTCTTGGTTGTAAGGCCGGCTTCCTGCTTTCCAAAGCAGGTCAGAGTGACTGCCAAAGGAAGCGATTTGGAAAACAGTGTTTTTATGAGGAAGGGAGCGCAGCATGACGACGAGCGCCTTGCGAGCAGCAGCAATACGAGGGCCGCCCATCGATCCGCTGCGATCGACGAGAAAAATGAACTCTTGATTGGGCCGGTCGGGGAGGCTGAAGCGGGGAACGAGGGTCAGCGCCATGCCGACAGTGTCGTGTTCTGGATGGAGCTCTGCGACGCAACGTGGAGTGTCAAGTCCAGCGGATAGAATAGTGAGAACAAAGTCCCTTTGGAGTGGAGTGTCGCAGGACAGAGAAATGCGCGCATAGTTGGAAAAAGGGAGTTCGTTGGCATTGGGAAGAGCAGGGTCTGGTCCTAGCTCAGTAGTTATCGAGTGAGACGGGCATCCAATCTTGCGAATGGGAGTCATGGTCTCAACAGCGACGTTGACGTTGATGAAGGACGAGGAATTGGGGGTGAAGATGGATGGGCCCGATCCATAGCGGGAGCCGATATGGACTGGGAGGAGGAAACGGACAGAATCACTTTCCTCGTCTTCGGTGAGCTCTGTCGCGTAGATGAGTTCAATTTGAACCTCCTCCTTTGGGGCAATGTTGCCGACCGAAACCTGGAATACTGTAACAAGTTAGTAAGTACTCCCGAAGCACATAACAAAGCGTACCATCCGGCGTCTGCTGGGCCATCAATGAGGCAGTCTTGCCCTCCGCTACGGCGGTATCATACGTCTGCTGGGCCTCCGCCTTCTCCTGGACGACCGCCACCACTCTAGTCCCGTTCTGCCTAATCATCGTAAATCCGCATACCGCCGCCCTCGCAGGGACCGGGAACGAATAGATGGCCTCGATGGGATTAGGAGAATCATTGCCAAAGCTCTGAGTGAGCTTGACCTGGGCATTGATCTCCTTTATCGTCACCGCCGCCTTGACGCGGAGCAGAGGGAGGGTGAGAATGCGGTAGTGGGCGTCGTAGAAGCAGAGTCCCCAGTAAGTGGAAGGCATGGTGGTGCAGGTGAGATTCCACAGTCGCAATTTGGGTGGCCTTTATAGCACTGCCCCCCTCGTCTCGGTCCCGTGTTACATGTCGCTGTCCAGGAGTCACTGAGTCGTGTCTGCATAAGCCGTAGCAACGATGCCTATCAGTTCGATCTGTCAATGTTCCAATCAATCACTGTTTTCTAGTGCTGCGACCAAGCTGCGACAGCTCAAAAGGTGACAGGACCTGGGAACCTCCCCGAGACCTCCAGCGATTTTTGGCTTTTTTGACCTCAAAAACGACCAAAATTCCGGCGAAAGATAGGCCTTTTGAGGCGCGTTTGGGTCGCGATTTAGGCCTTTTGAGAGTCTTTTGAGGCCAACTTGGAGTCACAGGGGAAAATAGTGGGAAAATTTGACAGCGACACCCATTGAAACTCTTATCCCATCATCATGGGACCCCGTCAGAGTGTGACGAGGATGAGGAAGACAACCTAGAAGAGGTAGGAAGCTTACGGCGGCCAAAGTCAGCGAAAAAAAAACATGCGGAAGAAGAAAAAATGACATACCACGTGACAAACCCCCAAAGCTTCGCCATCGCCGGAGGTTGAGGGGAGGTTCCCGGGTCCTAAGGTGACTCGCCATCGACTGTGCCAAGATACGTCCAAGCTGTCCGACATTGTACGATGAGTCGTGGGCTTTGAAGTACGCAGAAAAGCGGTAAGCCAACCGCAGTCTGAGCGCGACATTTTTGATGATGGTAGTTATGTACCAAGAGTAGGCAGACCCGCGAGACTAGCAGACCCGGGCGCGACTTGCTTCCTCACAATCACCAACTGTCAGTACAAATTTACCACCAAAAAAGTCTTGTTATTAATTGAACAGAATCATCATTAATGTCCCCCGTCGACTATGACGCGTGTCTGTACGCCTTTCTTCGAGGTGCCAGATCTTTGCAACCACCAGAAGAGCACTGGTTCAGACAACAACTCCTCGAGATTGACGACGAGTTATCCTTACTCTCCCAGCTCCAAGTCTTCGACCCCAGGGAGCCAGAGCTATACGAGCTACGCGCTAAATACGCAGCTCCAAGCTCTCCTGTCTACCACCTTCCACCAGAGCTTATTCTGGAGATATTCATATCCTCCTGTTCCTCGAGTCAGAGTATTCTCGACACTCGAAACAGTACTTCATGGATAATCTGCAGAGTATGTGCCCGTTGGCGCGCAATTGCACTCTGCTCCCCGTCATTATGGCGCACCGTCATCTTCTCGTCTCCTTATCCTCGCCGCTCTGCCGACATTCTCTCAGAATATGTTACGCGTTCTGGCGATCATTGCCTCACGATATCACTCACCCTCAGTGAGGCACATAATTTTTACGAGGAAATGGAATGGGAACGGATTATATCTGGCATTGTGCCCGTTCTCCTTCGTTCTTGTCATCGATGGAAGAAAGTCCAAATTCAGGCTCCACAGATAAACATACTGTCGCCCCTGCTCTCTATACCTGGGACATTGCCCCACCTGGAAGAACTCTATCTTGTCCAGACTCGCTCTTGGTACCGTAATATGAGACAGCCACCTTTCCTGATTCCCCAGCAACTGCTTGGGGCACCTCTTCTTCGGAAGCTCGGAATCGTAGAGCATCGGCTGACCAAAGACATGCTATATCTCTCACCCAACATAACCCACTTCTCCGGATACATCTATGCATTACGCGAAGTGCAACAATTATTGTCCCTTCCGAATCTAGTCGAATGTCGTATATCAGTGACCATTCTCATGTTCGACGAGGTTCCACCCCAATACATTGTCTTTCCACATCTGCAACGACTATCCGTCGATAGCGTCGGCGTTCTGCGAGCACTCCTGCTCCCAAAACTGGATTCCTTCTCGCTTACGGCTCTGTACATGTCGGAGGGCATTACTGTCATCCTCGAGGATTTCCTCAACCGCTTCCCATGCGCCCTGCTTTGCGTAACCGCCCCTGTAGTTCTGCTCCCAGTTCTCAAGATGCCACACGACTCTTTACAGAGCGTACGGCGCCTTTCCATGCCATTCTCCAACAAAACCTCCAAGCCCACCCTCGGCGTGCTGGCGATTTTACGCACTGGCGTCTTACCTCGCCTTGAAGCTGTAACACTCATGGTGTACGGCTCGCCGAGTACGAATACAGCATTCGAACCTTTGCTGGATACGATATCCTATCGGCTCCAGGACAATAATGTGCAGAAGCTGAGATCGCTGAGACTTTGTCTCTGCTCTGTTGGCGTAGCTGAGGAAATGCGCCGTCAAGGACTGGCTCGCTTCGAATCGGATGGCTTGATTATTGATCATAACCAATCGGAGAGCGATTAGACGCGGCCGTGGTGGTTCCTTGAGGATGATATTCCTGACTGACTCTAAACGAACGGATACGAAAGGACATTAGTCAATCGGCTGCCTGGATTTAATGTGTCAAGTGGTACATCAATGTTCTTAGTCCAACACAGGTCCTTGGTTCTCCATATTAATCTGTTCACTTGTGACATCAGCTATCACAGGTTTCCTTAAATATCTTCTGTAATCGGGGACTACGACTGTTATGTATGTGGCGTCCACTGGCGAAGACATTGGGAGCCTCGAGCTCGTTATCCTACCTATTTGGGCCATCAACACGCTCTTTCCGACGGCCATCGTACATGCCCTGGATGGCCGTGCGCTGCATTCAGGGCGTTTACGACGCGATGTAGCAGAAGTGTCCATGCCTAAGGTTATCCGAGGTTCTGAAATCAACAGCACCAGAGGTCATACTTGATTGAACTTGATCAGACGCGATTGGACCTCTCATACACTACCGTCGACACGGGTAAGTAATAGCTGTAGGTAGGTTTTAAGGTTTGATGAAACGGTGATGGCGCTAACTAGTCCTGGGAGAACATTGACACTCACCGCCACAGTCATTGTCGGTACCGCTGTGATGTACATGTTTACATGAAGCTATAGCATATGATGGTCTTTATCATGCAGCTGTGTTGCTTCTTGTGAAACGACACATATGCCGACACTCTGTAACTGGTTTTGTTGGTGCGAGTCATCATGACTAGAAAGAACTCCTCACTGTTACTATTAGGCTAAGAGATGCAGAGTATACTTTGTCAAAACCTCATCTTAGTTGACCGTTGCGCGTTGAGGATCTGCTGTAGATCAAAACGGAAGTCTCCGAAGAAAAAGCCGATCAGACACGCTTTCGGCCTGTTCCTTCCTTCCCTTCTTCCACGGAACCAACCACTCTCACTGCCTCTATGCACATTGATAGCATCGCCTGAGTCGAAGAGCGTCGATAATGATGGCGCAATATTTTGACGAACCACCACCGCTAGTCGATCAGCGAGCACCAACGGGCATGGCAGGCATGATCCCACCTCCACCAGGCGCCGCTCACGCCGGCAATGGTCAGAACGAGGGCTTCTTTGGTGCCTTTCCTGGTCATAATAGTAATAACCATAATGCGTACGTGTACAACGTGTCTGACGACGACGACGATGGTGTTGATGCTCATTGACAGCGGCGCGACTCCCGTACCATGGGGCGCCCAGCTGGGTACTATGTCGCCATTCGATACCTTGACCAATTTCCCCACTCCCGGTCCCAATCCCAACCCGAATCCATGGGGACGCAGTGTCTCTCCAGATCTAGACCCGTGGGCTGCAGTTGGCGGCATAGGCGGACAGGCGCATTGGCAGGATTCATCCGCCAATCCGAGTCAATGGCCTAGGTCGCCGCCGCCAGCACGCAACCAAGAGGGCTTTCGCACCACAGCGTGGCCGGGCGAAAATGCCGCTACGCCCTCTATGACCGGTCAGCCCATAGGCGAGGGTTTCTTTGGTTCACGTGCAGGAGCGACGAGTCCATATAGAGCCAGTCCTCAGACAACATCCAGTCCTTATACCCTTAATCTCGACAACAACGCTTTCGCTGGCTATAACTACAGTAGTGGGCCAGCCAGCGCCCCGCTTCCTTCTCCGCCACTCCACGAAAAACCTAGACGTTCCTTCTCGATTGGCAGGAGAAAAGCCAGAGACGACGGGTGGTACCCGCGCGATACCAACAACTATGGTGAAGCCAATCTAGCTCAGCGACCACGAGATTGGTCACAGGACTTCGAGCTCCATCCCTCCATGTTGAAGCGGGTGGCTGCGCCGAAGAACCGCTCGGATGTCAAAGGTGATTCTTCGCGTTCCCTTCCGATGTCCGTATTAATCCGTTACAGAATCACCCGATCCCATTAAGCGTGTTCTACACCCGTTGCTTCAATCTTCACCAACACGTCCTCCGATAAACATGGATATTCGATATAACCCCATGCAAGGAACCGAAACCACCCTCTTTCCATACCTTGGCCGCGCCTTCAACCAGATCGACCTCTACCAGCTTGCCACAACCCCTTCTGCGCCCTTCATGCGCCTATACCATCCGCGCTACCCCTGGTACATCGATGTCCGCCCCAGCCAGCCCAACGGTGTTACCGTCTACGACATCGTTATGGCCCTCCACCAGCACTTCACGGCTCCCATACTCAACAGACATTACTGGTGTGAGGATGTTACCAGCCACGACCGCGAGGAGATTAACCGGGCGTATTATTTGAGATGCAGAAATGCCCAGGAGGAGCTCTCAAAGGGCGTTCGGCGCTGTGATTTCCTCGGGATGCGCAAGATGCTGCGTCTCCAAGGCTTGACCAGGGGTCGCATGGGGATGTGGGAAATGAAGATTGCTGTCGTTGACCTTTGACTGTTTTATAATATTGCATGTACAATACCTTTGTAGACCATTCTTTTGTATCACTTACATATCTTATTGTATCATGCTCTCGTTTTTATTGTCAACAGATAGTATATAGTCGTAAATGAGGATTTTTGTTGTGAACTTTTCGAAGAAAGATGTCAAAGGGAGATCGATGCACTATCGCATTCAATCAAGAACAATGAATAGTAGAGAGATACATCGTACTTACACAAGAGAACCGAGAAGAGCATGTAAAAGCAGAGTCGGCAAGGTAGGTAGGTAGAATCGGCACAAGAAACGGCGTGTGGAAATGTTATGGCGGGCGAGACCCGATTTCCACCAGTAACTGAGCACCCGCGGGGATATCTCCGCATTTAAGAAGGTCCCTTGAACGGACCTCTGGTCACCAGTTCAGAGAACAGACTTCTCGAATACCGACCTATAGTCGGTCGCCCGCGCTACGGGGAAGGAAACGACCGGAAACAAAGCGGGGATGGTCCAAGGAAAAGAATGGTGTATATGTCGGGCGGAGGAACGACTACGGGACGTAGTCTGAGTCGCTGTCCGAGTCGCTGTCAACTAAAGGAGCATGTGCGGGTTGTTTCTTCAATCCAGGTATCCTTCGGTGCCATGTGCGCACGGCGGGTAACGGCTTCGAACGCGTCAGCCGCTGAAGCTCAAAGCCCTTGAAGAGCTCCATTGTGTCGTAGACGAACTTCGCGACAAGAGGGAGGCACGTGTCCTGAAAAACCAGTGCGCGTAGGAGCACCAAGGCGTCGCCTTCGTTGGATGGCAACCTGGCAACCTGGCCAGGTTGAGGTGGGGGAGTTTCGGATCAAGGAGAGTCACGGCGGCGGTACGAACGTCCACAAGGTCAGAATGACCAGTACAGATGAGGATCGCGTGTTCGGGCGACTCGACAGCCAGACCGCACAGCCTGCAGAGTCGTTCGTCACGAGGAACAAGTGGATGTGCGCGATCGGCGCGTCGAAGCTGCTCCAGTGCCAATGGGTGGTCGGAAAACAGGAGCCGGATCAACGCCTTTCTGTGTTTGGTAACTCGGAGGTGGACACTGGAGATAGTGTCGCACGTAGATTGCTCGGTAAGCCGGTTTATCGGGAGGAGAGAACGGTTCCAGTCGGTTCCACAGCAGGTAGGTCTTGTAAGATGTGTCGATCTTTTCCTGTAGACCAGTCTTTGTACATGATATGACTAACCATTTTCATCATAGCCTCCACATCGGCAGCGGTACAAGAACGAAGATCCGTAGGTAGCACCAGAGCCTGAGGAAGGTCAATTTTTAGCACCCACTTCAAGTCACCCAGCCAAGAAGGACGTTTAGCTTTCTCGAGGCGGATACAGACATCGAGCGTCAGGCTGGCAAATACGGATAGTGGTTCGTCGAGCAATTCCTGAAGCAGACGAAGCGCCATTGTTACTCTCCGGAAGGGGAGTGGTAGCAGACCAGCATGACCCGGTTGACCGTTCAGAGGAAGGATCAGGCATGATTATGTCATCCCACTTTTCCTTGTTCCAACTTCATCAGCGTCGAGGGCTCGAGCATTTCAACGGGGCCGGGCCGCCGCGCACTTCGCCGCCATCTATAATCCAGCGTCCTTTACAGGCTAGTATCGTCGGTACCCAATCTGTCGTGTCTTCGCCTTTGGCGGCTGGATCGAGGCGCCCTGTGATCTGTGAGGTTGTCTTCTTACATTACGGACGCGCGCGCCTAGTCGGTCTTCAACACGCGCACATTCTTCGACATGTGACCTAACTGTTGAACATCTCTTCGGACAATGTCTTGCCTTGGTCTACACATCGAATGGGCCTAGTCGTTCACCCGTACTATTCATTTGACAATGTGGCCCACCTGATTCATTCGCAGACCAGGCACCCGCCGCTCACGGAGGCCATCAGCATTATGGCTGTCGTTCCTCGACTTCCTTGTACAGAAACATGATGGCTCTATGCTCCTTCTTGCACCAAAACGGAGGGAACGCTATTGAACATCAGGTTGATATTTTGATTCTTGTCAGGAAAGTGCGGCTGGGCCTCGCAAGGCAGGCATGTTTGACTTGAACTTCGGCAAATGCAGGCCAGCTTGGTGGTACTCCGAACACGTGGAACTTACGTTCAGGACAACGGCTTCAACGATAGTATGTCGATAGCATGCTAATAACTTGTGAGCAGTTGATCCTAAGTAAAAACAAAAAGTCTGGTATTAACAGTGTATTCGAAAGGAAAATGCTCCTTCACTTTAGCTGCAGACTGCCAAAGGAAGTTAAGTTATACGAGTGGGTACATACATTTGCTCACCGGCGACAGGAGTAAAATTACCATCAGCATGAGATCAACGCACTGGCAGGTTGTAGGTACCTCGTCTACAAGGAATAACGACTCTGGATACCTCCTTGGGGGATGAACAGCAAAAGCATTGTAGTAAGTTTTACCTCTCAATCTACTGAAAGGAATAGACCGCTCCCATATAAAAGGCCAGCGAACAGCAGAGATTCCTCACTACTCAATTCTTCGACTAGTACTATGATGTTCAAGCTCACCGCCACTTTCCTCGCCGCCCTCCTCAGCAGCACCGCGTTGGCCACGCCTGCTCTCGCTCCCGTCCCCGCCAACACAGGCGTCGCCCAAGCGCCCGATGCTATCACCATCTTCACGGGGTGCAACGACCTCAACCTGTCTGGCACGTGCTTCGACTGGACGTCGACGGTCCTGCCCAGCGGATGCGGCGACTTCAGGTCCTCCGGCCAAGACGACTCCCTCACCAGCGCGAGGAGCGCTCCCGGAATCCAGTGCACCCTTTTCGCGTGAGCAGATGCATATTGTGCCAAGGGTAGCCTTTGCTCACCGCCGTTTGCAGTGACCCGGGCTGTACTGGACGGTCCCAGCTCATCGTGGGCACTGTCAACGACTTGCGCACCGTGGGTTTCGATGACACGGCGACGTCTTTCAACTGCGCCTCCACTTGAGGTGTTCTGTAAAGGTGTGTGTATTAACTCTCCAAGTTGGACGATACCCGTGGCTAATTCTAATTGTCGCTCCGTAGCCTTTTAACTGCTCGCTTTCAACAAGCGCTGTGGGGGTATTCAGGTCATAGTAGCCACAGAATTTGTACCGAGTGCTTTTGGGAATTGTATTGCCAACTTGTTTGAGAAAAGGAGTCCAATTTCAACACGCCACAGAGTATGGATAGGATGTGCGACTGTAATCCGAGTCGGAAGTAAGTACAAGTTTAAACAGTGTGGATCTTGTGGCTGCGTGTTTACCGTAAAGAACATAAGAGCAACCGAGAGCATCACGTCACGGTGAAAAGTTGGTGAAAAGCTCGGATTTGTGCATACGGACACAAGCCAAATGATTCTACTTGGATATCATATATAAATATGCAGAGAACACAAGATGAGGCAACCAACATCAACCTGAATCGTCACAGAGCCGTTCGTCCAGGTCCCTGTCAACCCTTTGGCCTCAGTGGCCTCGCCTCATCCAGGATGACAATCTCCAACCCATCAACCCATCCTTTACGCTATTATAAAGTCTCACTATATTTATTCCCCCGTCATATCATCAATTACATGTCATTATAAACCATTGCATTTCCCCCAGAGGAACCGCATACAATAAGTAGAGGGGTATCAACAAACAGCAGCCTTCTTCTACACAAGCCCTGCACTTAACCTAAAGAACCTCCGCGTGGTATATTTCCGGCCAGACACCGGATCCCTCATCGCCTTCTTCCGGCCATAGATTTCATCCTTCACATCGTCCATTTCCTCGCGGCAGAGTATTCGCCATTCCTTCTCGGACACGTCTTTGCGTGTCTCGGCTCTTCCAAAGTCGATCACACGGAAGGTTGGGGTGTCCAACGAGCGCTCGAGTGGATCGGCGCTTATGGGTCCGGGCTGCTGAAGGACGTTCACGGATTTGAATGAACCGTGGCAGACGCCGGCGCGTTGAAGACGGACGACAAACGAGTACAAGAGCTCCCTGATTGCTAGTAGTAAGCAATGCGGATGTCCCAATGATAGTCGTCACTGACCGGTCCTTTGGTGGTAAATTTTCGCGGTCAATGGGCGTGCCGCATTCCTCTATCAGCATAATCGGACTCAGCAAGCCTCGATAAGACCAGTGTTCGGGAATATAGAATCCATAAAACTTGGGAACGACCGCAGCGACAGGTAACACGCCATCGCCGTCGTACATCGCTTCCGCGATGAAGTGATACCCAGTCCAGTCCTCCGTGAGGTATGAAGGAAGAGCTGAGCTATACGTCTTCGCTTCATGACGGAGCATCCTGTGAGAATTCGCGTCCGACAACGGCGTCTTCGCCGCCACAGTAACGTCCCCCGACGACGACCTGGCCGTCAACGGTATAGGAAGACGCAGACGCGGTCGATACACGCGTGAATGGCTTCCGGATCCAATCAGCTCGGCATCCGTGAAGTCCAGGGAAGCTTCAATCTGAGTAGCGAGAAACCCCGAGCCGTGTTCTGGACGGACCGCAAAGTCGTCTAATCGCGGAAAGACGCGTTTATAGCGCGTCGCTTCGCGGGACGTGTCGAATTCGGTGAGGTACTTTGTCTTGCCTTGGGGATCATTCACAATAAGGATGTCGGGCAGCAGCTCGGGCGATATGGTCTCCTCCAACTTGACTGTCTCTGGCAATCTTCGCTGCTTTGGTGCCTGACAATTTATATATTAGTGTTGGTTTAAAGGATAAGTATCAGCTTGATACCTCGTTAGGCATGTCAGTTGCATGCGACGAAGGTGCTGTAGACGCGGAACGCAGCGAGGACTCGACGTCGACAAAATCCCAGGAGCCATCCGAGCTCAGCGACGAGCCGTCGTCAAACTCGTCACCGCCGCCATATTCTGATACAGCAAAGTACTCGGAATAGCGATATGAGTCCTCTCGGCTTGATATGACTTCAAGGGTGGGCCAAGGGGGAATGACAGTTGCCGCCGCCGTCTGACGCGAATTGCCAGGTTCGTCGGGGGAGGAAGCGCCACAGCGTTGAGACAGCGACGCGATTCGGCGTCAATGCGGAAATGCGTGGGATCTTCTGCCCATGGAGCACCATCTGGCGAGCGTAGCGCAAGCGCGTGACTTGGGGGTGCCAGAGACATGATGAAGGAAAAGGTGAATGAACGCGATAGATATTTTTAAAATAGACGCCGCATGTCTAGGCTGTGAATAATCTGTTGTGCGTAGATGCGATTGGCTGGTCCTTGTTCTGTGTCGCGTACTTTAGGCGCTGGTTGCAGAAATCCGACACCGCCCCCAAGTCCTTTGAAGAGCTACAGAACAGCGATTGACATCGGCGCATATGATCAATCCGAGTGCGACGCACTTGGTAGTCTGTTGGGTTTCGCGGGTCAAGGAGAAAAAGAGAGTTGGACTGCGTGTGAACATGAACGCCTCGCGGTAAAGTCACAAGTCATTAAAAGTCCCGAAGATGATAAACATCTAATCGTTTTCTGACGGTACAAGTACGAACTAGTATGAAGAATTACGATGCTTCACACGCGCAAGCAAGTGCCACCAGATATTGTATCATTACTAGGGGTCCCGGTATTAGGTGGAATCACCTCCTCAGGAACCGTGTCTGGCGTTGTGGGATTACCTCCAGAAGTCGTTGTATCACCGGCACCTGGATTGCTAGCCGGCAAAGTAGAACCGTCTCCTTCATCAGGCAACGTGGAATTTCCACTATCCCAAGGGTAAGAGCCGCTGTCACTTCGTGTACAACCCGAAAGAGCAGTCAGCTCCGCCGGACAGCTAACCTCTTCGTACATCATCGTTGGGTTATCCGCATTCTCGAACCAATCTAAGGATGACATCAAATAGTCAGTTTGGTATCAATAAGAAACGGGATTGAGCTCACCGAAGCGGAATCGACATCCATCTTGAACGGCTGTGTCGAAGGATCAGTTTACATTCAGTCAGAGCACGACGTCAAGCTGCAGACCTTCCGGAAGATTATAACATTCCTCGATCGAAGATACACCACCATATACAGCGCCCTGATGGTGGTAAGATCCCTCAACGCAAAAGACTAAGAAAGAAAACACATACGCCATCCCAGCTTCCGTACTGCGCTGGACACCCAGAGGTAAAGATGCCAAGCCCGCCACCAGGTATCTGGAGGTCAAACTGGTCGGCACCCAAATCCCCTCCAGTGTTAGTTGATTGAACGATCTAGTAATCGCGCATCTCAAGTCATGGGAGGATGATTTCCAGACCGCACGTACCATCGTTTTACCAGCAATCGACGTGCTCGTGAACGTGAGCTTGAAACACGCGCAGCACCACGAAGACTCAGTTCCGCCACTGATATGCGTCGCGGCGAACCCGTACGCCATATTCTCGTCGACCGCCCACGGAGAGTTATCCGCGCACGCGAAGCTCGGGCCGCCATCGCAGCCTGTACCGGCATCTGGGTCGCTGAGGACGTTTTGGTTCGCGTCGCATGTGCGCACAGGTGCGTTCACCGGGGCCTACCAACAGCAGTAGCAGGTTAGACATGTGCGCATATATGGAACATCGCGAAAGCATACTTTATCACTCCACGCGCACGACGGCCTGCAACAATCCCTGCGATGAAGCTGGTCAACAAAGGCGGACGAACGTGAGCGAGACAAGCTACCAGTAACGGGTTGTCATCCCAGATTGAGCGTAAGCGCTGGCTGCCAGCAGTAAGAGGGATACGAGAGTGCGAGTGAACATAATCCGAGATGATGCGAGAAGAGCTTAGCACCGGTCTGCTTTAATACGCGTCAGGCTCAGAGGTGGTCCACGCGCTCGTATTACAGAACCTGCGACGGTCGCCGCGCGCTACGAAGAGTCGGGATTAGCAAGGGGTTGTCGAAAGTTTCTTCGTTATGGGGAAGCGCTCTAGGCCGGACAGCGACAGAAGGCGGAGACGCTGTTCGTATCAGCAACGAATGTGTGTTCTTTCTGTGCTCCGAGTATGAAACATCGACTAGAGGATCAGCAAGGGTAGAAGGGTCAACTATGATAGATAGTTGACGCTGCCAGCACGCGCCTGGTACATCGCTCGCTAGTAACGGTTTGAAGTCCCGGGTTGAACGTTGAACCCTTGTCGCCGATATTGACAAGTGTTGTTAACGAGTATGAGAATAAATCACGGCAACTTCACGTCCAAGTCCAAGACCATCTGAGATAGCTTTCCGCGAGCAGAACCTGTCTTATTCTAAGTATCAGAAGCGCACACATTTCTAGAGTTTTTTAGGCTTTATTGGGAACAAAAAGCCATGCTAAAGAGATGAGCACTCGAAATCCACAACCGATTCCTAAAGCACCTGAAGCATCTACGGCTTTCGTGAGCGACCGGCCAGCGAATGCGCCCGAGAACAGGCAAAGGAAAGCCATCAATTTATGATCGCGCGTTCCAACTTTATGCTTGAAGTCGAAGAGCTTGGGATCGGACGCGAGCTCGACCCATACATGTGATAGGACAACTGAATAAAGGTAAGATGGCTGCTATAAACAAGACTGTGGGCGTACTTGTTGTAGAGTATTGCGTATCCAATCTTTTGGCCAACGTTCCTTGCATACCGAGACTGGCGCTCATAAAGGCTACAGTAACGAACGATAGCGGATGTGTCCACACTCCAAGTCCACGCCCGCTAGCAATACTCGCTTGATTACTTGCGTCGATGGTGAGTGATGCGGCCATGGTAAGAAGGGCTTGGAACATAGTTGCCAACATGAGCCAAATCCGCTTGTGGGTGCCAATATGATCGCCTAGACGCCCAACGATACACCCACCAGCCACGAAAGACAGTAGCGAGGTCAAGGCATGCCTATCAGACAACGGAAATGGTAGAATGTCCGGATTATTCTCAGTGAGACGCGCCAAAGCCAAGCCGAGCTGTAGGGGCCGATACGTTAGAAATGGCTGAAAGGGGCACTATTCGCTCACTTGCGCGCAATTGCCAGTCTGAAATCCGCACCATACATAAATTGCCGAGAACGATATGACATCGCTGAGGAGGACATGATTCAGAAGAAAAGATCAGAGCTTTCTGGCGCGACGAACTCACAGATAACCCGTCATAAAGTAGAAGGCAGCCAATGGACCCGAAGCCGCCTTTGGATCGACATCGGCGCCAAGGAACGACCAAAATGTCGGTCTGGTCTGCGTTTTCTCGATTTCCATGGAGTCAGAGTCAAAAGTGGGAGAAAATGCGTCGACTGTAATTGTATCTATGGAAAGTGGCCGAGGAGGTGGCTATGACGAGCGTCGCTGGTCGTCCAGTTGCCGTCGCCGGGCATCGCCGCGACAAGTGGCCATCTTTGTGGATCATCCGTGGGCTTTCGGCGGGTTGTAGGGTGGTCGTCGCTGGAGACATCGCCGTCGCGTTCGAACAGTCGTGTTGGCGCGTTGCAGAAGAGCGGGTTCGGCAACTCGGCACAGTGCCAATTTAAACACCCGATCAAGCCAAGTGCAACCTCACCTCTTTCACCAACCACCGAACGTAGGGAGCCTCGTAATGAAAGCTTTGAGTTTGTAGCATAAACGCACCGCTTTGCATCTCGTTTGACACGTCGTCCGGGTAAAACTCACTATTATCTGCAGTGTGGGAAAGGCGGCGGGTTTCGTGTGCCTTCGACCGCGATATTCGTCCTTTCCCCAGCCTTTCCCTTACTCGAGAGATTGTCAAAAGGTTGTAATCCATGCAGGTCTTTCGCAGCCACGCCTGTCGTCTTGTCAGAGACAGTCAGACATAACCAAACGAGGTGCAGAGTATGCCTACGGGAGACTAGCCGTGACATGGACCTGACTTCGAGCGCCAAGACAACTCGTCAACAGTTCAGGCACCTTCAGGGTTACCCTCTCAGCACATGGCGCGTTATTTCAACTTATTCTTGTCAAAACGTTTCTTGAAACCGGCGATTGGGACGTATACAGCATCTCTCATTTGTCTCGACTCTTTCATGGCTTGAACACGTACTCTCACGATGGACCGACTTATCAGCTTTGTACGTTCATCTTTTGAGTATAGCAACGCCACACTGACAGTGTGTGAAAGGAATACCCACTCACACGACCTTTAAATGAACACTGGAGATACGTGAATCACGCTTTATTGGCCTTCGGCTTGGTCAATTTTGCACTGTTTATGACCTTGAATTCGTATCTTGTTGGTGAGCACTGCTTCTACTGATCTCGGCACTAAAAGCTCATTTTCAAAGGTTACGACGTCGTCAGCATCAACAAAGCTGATTACAACGCGTCCGACAACCTGCCGTGGCTCGCCTCCTTGCAGTCGAAAGACTACAGCTGCCAGGCGCACACCTTCCAGCTCGGAGACGTCTTTCGCACAAACGTATCCGCGTTCTCGTATAACGTCTACAACATCCGGACCGACGAGGAAGCGACGACCGGTTTTCAATACGCCAACAGCTATCTCGACTCGTGCGACGTGACGCAGACAGCAGTCCAGGTTTCGCCCGGGATCGCGCCATAACAGTTTCCGTGAGTCTTCACGCCGTCGGGCTCATCGCCTTCATTCAATGATTAGGCTGCTATATACTGCCCCGAGCCTCTCAACTTTGAGGCCACCACGTCATGGACCTACTCCAACCACTTCTCAATCGGATCCATAAATGCAGATCTGTTCGGGAACAACACCATACCGCGCGCGCTGCTCGACGCCATGTCCGCATTCGCAGGTGCGCGTTACTTACTATATTTCACTTTCTCTCCGCACCCACTGAGAGTGGCCCAGACGAAGCGTACGAGGGAATATTCTTCGGAATGTATCACACCAACGACAACGCAGACGTCGACCAGCCCATTCGCACCGTCTTTGTCGAAGCACTCCCAACGTGCGGTGACACTACCCCTTGTACCGCCGTCCGCCCGCACGTCGCGTGGACCTTCATAGAAGCCATCGGCCAAACGGACCTCCAAATCGTCGGCGACATAAACTCCAAAACCCTTATCGACATCCAAACGCTGTACAACCTCCTCGAGGTCTTCTACCACGCCGTGCGCATCGACCTCGGGAGATGGACTTCAGATAACGTAACCGTCTCTTCTGAATCTCTCTGTACGGTCCATGATGATATATATGTATCAACAGATTTTCACAAACACGACCGCGTTCAACACCTCCGTCACACCGTACATCCCCGCCGGGCAGAACACCTCGCGGTATTACAGCGCCGGCGCCGCGGCGCGGAGACAGGCCTTCCGCGACACGGCCAACACGCAGGGCATGCTCTACGCCAACGCGACGCCGACGCCCGACGCCATCATACGCATGCAGTACACCTGCAACACGCTGCGCCGCAAGACGGCCGGAAGCTGGTTCATCAGCGTCCTCTCCGCCACACTGTCCATGTTTTTGACGGCATGGGGGCTGGTCGTTACCGTGTTTGGGTGCATGGCGAGACGCAAACCGGCGGGTGAGCATTGGCAGCGATTACTATGTGTTGAACGATTCTGATCCCAAGTACCGTTGTAGCCAACCAATGCACCACCTCGCACGGGAAAGAGCTGACACTGCTCAGTACAAAGTCTCGCAATTCCGATTATGATGCTGAAGGTGAGCCTTTTTCAAGGTATTGGAGCGTAGGAACGACTTAGTTTTAGATCTAGAGCTACGACTCTTACCGCTGAAGCCTGAAGCATAGGCATAATACTTCTCTGAAAGTTTGGGTTTGATATGGATTGGGTATGAACGACATTGTACTTTAGAAAGAATGACTGAACGAAGTCTAACTAAGACAGGACATAGGACTCTGTAGAAACCGTGGTGAGGTAGGACGATGCATTGCGTTGAAAGATCAGATATCGTGTCAAGCCCAACCATCTCCCAATGCAAGTTGGAACAATGTCAACTCCTTGCATCTTTCTTTCTACCAAAATATGAGCTAGCGGGGTCGCCCACCGTCGATCTTCGTGCCTACTATATATTCATTTTATTCACGGGTTGCCTCTAGTTTCAGAACAAACGAATATCCGCCACTCATAACAGACTGACTTCAAACTGCCCACACACATTCCTAAACACAGCAGCCGCATTCGACACACCCAAGTCAGCCCTCACAACACCCATAACATCCTCATTCCCTTGTATCGTCCTCAGCAACCCCTGCACAGCACCCATCGCCTTCCTCTGACTCTCCTTAAACCCCTTCTGCGTCGCAAAGAAAATGCTGTTCCCAGATTGCACCCGGCCCAGCGCCATGATCCACTGGATCGCAAGACCACATAATTCCTCAGGCGAGCTTGGGTTTTGAACTAGTAGACGCTCGAGCGAATGCAAAAGCTGCGTGAGCTGCAATCGGATTTGGATGCGGCCTGGAAGATCGTCCTGATCGTAACACGCCGAGGCCTCTAGCATCAATGCAGGTAGGGAGCTGGTGAGCAGTGAAGACGGCTCTTGAGTATCAGTTTTAAAGGTGGAGAGCACCTGTTGCATTGTTGTTGACACTGCATGCGAGGCTACTTAGTATCATAAGAGTCGTTGAGCGATCACGAACGTACATTGGATTGCGACCTCATCATCAAGGTAAGACGTTCCGCGGATGTTGTAGGCTTTGCAGAAAACATCCGTAATGCACTCCCTTATGAGAGATAGGTGGTCATCGTGTTCGCCACTACTAATGGATGCATAGATATCCAGAAGACAAGAAACGCCAGCGAACAAGAGCGGTGATTCCGTGTTACACGTCGGAAGGAGTCTGCACAAGACGCGTATTTCGTCAGTGTTATCCGCCTGCAAAACATGGCTGCCGTGGAATGAATCCAAAAGCGCTTTCGTCGCACGATGCTTTTCCGTCCGTTCGAGAATTTCCGCCCACAAGTCTCGATGCTCTCTGGACCACGGGTCACTCTCGACGGTATTCGATACACTTCCGAGATAAGCGTCACAGAGAACCTACGAGTGAACTCGTGAGCGCACTGCGATGAAAATGTAACACAGAACTTTTACTCTCGAGCTTCCAAAATCGATTTGCAACCGGTTCCTGTCCATCGACGGTTCTCCCCAGAGCTCTGAATCAAACAGGTACGCCCGTTCGAGCGCATGTATAAGCTCGCACATGGCCGCTTGTACAAGTTGATCCTCGAGATCCCACTTCTGGATAGCCTTGCCCTGCCCTGTCTTGCTGTGTGCATAGCCCTCGAATAGGACCGACATCCAAGAGGATATCGCTGCTTTCACAGACGGAGTCTCCTTTTCTTTGCTCAAGCTGTCCAATATAAACGCGGCCATTCCGTTGAGCAGGGATATCAAGTGGTCCCGGTTATTGCGAAATTCGTTGACGGACATGCGACGGGTTATCCCAAGGGCAAGGGTGGACAAGGTGATGAATAGTGAGGCGGCATGCCGGTTGCGCGCGCCGAGAGCTGCATGTGTCAGAGGTAACAGTAGGTCAGCCGCTACAAGACATTAGCGCGGGAAGCGAAGAATAAAGACGAAATATTCATACCAGGTTGATCTTTGACGTCGTCATCTTCAGGCCATTCGAAGTTGTTTATGACAAGCAACTGTTCGAGAACGAAGCTCTCAATTTCCTCTTGACGCGGGACTGGAAGACTCTTCGGAAGTTGATCGCCAATCGCAGTGCCGATTACAATCTCCACGCCCTTTCGAAATACAGCGGCGGGGTATTTGTATACCGTGTTCCTCTCGACAATACTCGGTGAGAAAAGAGATAGGAACAGCGACAGAGTTTTAACGTAGTCGACGAGATCATCGGATCGACATCCTGCCACTCGGGACCTGCAGGCAAGGACTTGGCTCCGTCCGCCAACAATGAACAGGTCTTTTCGAATTCGTTCCGATGAGCATTTGCCATCTCCGAGCCTGCACCTTTGTGAAGCGTAGCTTTTCGTCTACGGTGCTGTACCGATACAAGTCACAAGCAGCTTTCGGAGCTGCCGTGGGATCCAGACTGCGCGTGCAGACTGAGACAGTGGTATAAAGGGAAGGCGTCCACGGACAGACGGTTCTAAGCAACCGTAGCAATGCCTGAGGCTCGAGCTGTGCCCTTTTGCTCGCCGGCTCCCAAGCATCACGTACTGTCCAAATAAGGGGCCGTTTCGTGAAGATGGTTATGATTGGCCCAAGGAGGACGACCGCTAGGTATGCTTGCACCGACCTGTACGAACATGCCGGGTAGAAGGCTGGCGATGAATATGATGGCGGGTATACAGACGAGACCAATTGTTATTGAGCCTACGATAGTGTTGTACGTGTACAGTAGCGTGGCGAGTCCTCCAAAGAACAGAAAAAGGGAAGAAATCAGGAGGAGTGGTAGCCAATCCACTATCACGTTAATATGCCAATCTGCCAGACTGTCCACGCGCGCTTGTCTGATGGCGAATGTGTGTCTGGGCGACGCTGTCCCGGCCGGGGACGTGTATTCGCTCAGCCACTGTTTCACCATGATGGTGAGCAGGATGGAAGTAAGACTGAGGATGAGGCTCGAGAACCAGAGGACGTTGATAGCGATCTGGGCGGACGAGGGCGAATAGGCGGGAAGCGATGCAGCGATATTGGTCTCGTTTGCTAACTGCGTCGACAGATGGAGGAGGAGGGTGACCATGTCGTCTGAGGAATCGGGCTGGAGCCATTTGTAAGAATCGACCAGGAAGGCTGCCACTATTCCGGAGTATAAAGCGCCCTAGAATAGAGAATAAGAATAATTGTGATGGCGTTGTGGGGAAAACGGACACACAAAGACCAGAAGGGTATCGAGCTCGCCTCTCCAGGTCTGTATATATTTGTCGATTTCATTTCGAGCAGCGTGCATCAAATGGGTCTTGAAAAAAGTAAACGGCGGGAATTGTGCAAGTAAATGTTGAGCTCACGGATGCATTAAGACTCGACTGGTCGCAGTGGACCACCATGGCCCATGAAAACTCTGACTGGCATTTGTGCATCGTCGTATGTTGGAAACTCGGGGTGCTGTCGCCGAGTGACACGACCTGGGTCTTGACGCCTCTTGCTCTCCCGACGCCCCGTCACCTCCTCCCGCACACTCCCATCCTCGACGCACTACTCCGTCACACGTCGCCTCCATGCGTTAGTCGCCCTCTTTGTCTTGACTCCTCGGGTTCTTCGGGTCGTCTCTGGGGTGTCGTCTTCCTCCGGGTGCTCTTCTGGCATGTCGCGACTACTGGGTGGGAGCGGTGTCTGGTGAGGATGGACTCCGGGCGGGAGGAAGCGTCGTCTTGGCGGATGTCGTCTTCGTGTGGGTGGTCGTCTTCGTCTTCCTGAGCGGATGTGTGGGGGTCGTCGCGACGGCGTCCTGTTGTCGTTGGCGGAGAGAGGCGTGTCCTTCCTTTCTCGGACTCGACGCCTGAGTGGCAGTGCAGAACGGCTGCCACTCGAGATCAAATATCTATGCTACGCTCTGGTATACGACTTCGCAGAATGTACTCTAATCGTAAAATACCAGGCTGGGATACGCTAAGAACAAGACTCGCAATCTAAAAGTGGATATTTAAAAAATCTGCCAAATCCGCGAAGGGCGGGGATTGAACGTACGTCAAGTTGACCGTATACCGCGTTGACAAAAGCGGTTTCCGAGCGTAGCGCTGCAAAGTTCACAATCAGAAGGGGCCGATAGCGCAAGGTCAGGACTTACTGCCGTGTCCGATATATGCAGACCCTACAGCGCGCTCAGCGCGTAAACGAATGAGGCTGAACCGAATCAAAGAATTCGACGTACCCGTTGTTCAAGTTCAATGCAGCGTTGAACAAGATCTTCATTCAACGAGGGCCTTGGCAAAGTCGAGGCTGATGACGAGTCAGTCCATGTTGAAAGACATCAACGTGCCAGGACTTACATGTGAGCATGATCACCATCATAGCCAAGTGAGGTGATGTCTGGCCGGGATAGTTAGCGTCAACGAAGAAATTAGACAACGACGAACAGAACCTACCTCAGCGACATGTCGGAACAGACAAGGGTCAGTTCAAGGTTAATGCTAAAAATAGTTAGTACTTAGTTAATAAGAAATGAAGGAAATGGTAGACATACTGTGATGAGACGAGGTTGACGGTGAGGTCAAGCCCCGACGCGTTGACGTGATGGCGGCGAGGGACCTAGACACAAGTCAACATCGGTCAAGCACAATCCAAGGAAAAGAACAACATACCTTCGATGCAACAAGCAAGAGACAAGCCTCCGACTCATGTTGACGGCGTCGAAACTAGATCAACGTCAACCGTGGAGACCAATGAGAAAAGCCAACACTAACCAAAGGTAACGACAAGCACAGTCGATAAACTATAAGAGACGGTAAATCAACAAATCAACCAACATGGTTGAAAAGAAAAAGTTCAACATACCGTGACCTGCGCCGCCTCGAATTGAACCAAGTCGAACATGCTGGCGGGGTCGTCCCGCGTTCCGATGCGATCCCGTGCGAGCAGCGAGAGCCCTGAGAAGTCAAATCCCGACACCCCGACATCCTGTTCAACGCGCTGAACAATCAACCAAGTTCGAACATGACGGCAAGAGGACACCTACCCGGCGGACACGATGTTGACCTAGCAATCCCGATGAGGGCGGCAAGACGACGTCAAAGAGACGACCGACGGCGTCGACATCGTGGTCGTAGTGAGCGTGAGAGGCGAGTGAGAGTGGGGGGGAAAGGAAAGAATGGAATGGGGGACACCTCGCTGGTCCAGGCTTATATCCCAAAATATCTCGGGCGAGATCCAGATCTGAGGGAATTAATCCAGTTCGGATTCGAGGGCCATGACGTCGCTGTCGCTAAGCCATCAGTTAGGCTTTGTCAACCGAATCCGCGGAATGTTGGAATTCGCGCCACACGTAAGTTGGTGTTGGAATGTTGTTGAATTGAAATTGCAAGGAGCCGAACGATGGGGCTGCGAGTAGAGGAATGTTGTAAGAATATCTGGGAGAGGTATGAGCGAGTCGAGAGGACATTATCAAATCGAACGCACCAAAGTGAGCAAGTCCAAATCGAGATCTCGTCAACGAGAAAAGGTTCCCAAGTCGAACGTTCGCGGATCCATACGAATGTCGTATCCTTATTCTGGGCTGTGGTAACACCGCCACATAAAGGAAGAAACCATAATCGAGCGAAGGAGGGTTCCACGGCGCGAACTTCAACATGGCGTAACAATCACAAGACCGCGAGGTCTGCGGATCTCAGAGCATCTAGAATAAAGTCTATTGATAGAAATGAGTCGTCATACGCAAAATGGGGGCACATACCGCTGGTGAATGGAAGTCCATTCAGAGTCCGCATGCTGTACAGCGAGTTTTGAATTGTCTTGCCAGGGATTTCGCCCTGAATTAAGCATCCAGAGTATTGTATCCGCAAGCTCCTTTAACGCCGAGGAGAGATTCCCCACAGAAATGGTCGTCCAGATCGAAACGGGATGGGGGATAGAGGCAAGGATGAAGGCCGCGTCACCCTTCCCAGGCTGTCGGCCCCGACGCGATAAGATTGAGTTGCAAGTGCCGCGTCATAGATAGCTGAACTCGAAATTGACGGAAGCGGAATGCGAGGTGACCGTCAAAAGTGGAAGGGGACGCGTTGTCGCTCCCAGAGAACCGTCGGGATGTCAAGCGAGAGTTTTGAAGAGAATATCCCGATACAAGAGAGGCGCGCGCAGGACGAGAGAAAGTCAGAATTTGTTAGACACGAGAACTTGAACTCGACGTGGTGAGGGTATGAGAACAAGTCACGTCGATCGCTCGGGTTTGCCCGAATAGGAACTTGCGCTCAAATCATGACCTCGCTTCGACACTCCTCAATGACGACGACCTCTGGACTTCCCGTGGACTATTCGGCGCACTGGAATAGTGTTGCCGTCATCAACACAATCGGCAATTTCAGGTAAGCTTTCATTCAGAATGGTTTTCGGCTTACTGCGAATTAGGTTTTCTGTATCCTTCCTCGCGACGTGCACAAGAAGCCGATAGGCACGTAACGAGAGGACCGCGTGTTATGGTGAGCACCGAGTGCGGATCCTTGTGTCACCTTTGAACTTTATTCAATGTGCCTAGGAACATAGTAGTGCGGCTCTGGAGCACTCCATCTTAAGTCTCCAGCTCGTTCTTCTGTTCAAATTTTAGATTTCTCAGGGTTCTGTTTACTACGCCGGATGTAACTACGCTAGGAAGCTTCGCTCGACTTGTATTCTACTGCTCTCTGCGTGTACGGTGCCGAAGCCCCGTCTTTGAATACCAAAATCAACTTCGTCCCTCCCGACTCAACCATCGCTTGTCAGTGTCGTTCACGCGACAATTCTCTCCACGAGTCACCGGCGACATTCTCGCCTTACGGCTCGTGTCGTGTCCTGGGCCTTCCCACACCTACTTCAACTACATAACTAGTTACTCATTCTACATTACTGTACATCTGTTGCAGTCTCGTTAGTAGGGTACACCACACCACCAACAGCAGCTTACCTTCTGTATCTACAGCGTCAATCAAACTGGTCTATCTGCCAAAAACAAGTTAGTAAGTCTACTTTCGGGGTAACAAAAGTGTTACCTCGTAAAGTAGTCGAAAGCCGAGACGCTTGTAGCCGCATCTATCGCTATGTAATCGTCAGAATCTGCACATTGAGCTTTGCCCGAATCTTACTTCCTTCGCCGGCACCTCCGCGTAAGAGACCAGTCGAATCGTGCGTGTTCTATAGCTGAGTTAACCGTTAGTTCAAAAGGCGAACAAGAAGGACAGTCAGACGCTTACCAGGCCGTCCAAGTTGTCATTCACGCAACTCTCGTTTCTGTTTCAAAGTAAATGTCAACTCATTTGCATGACAACTGGTCATGACATGCTTACCGTACGCGTCGAGCTTCGAACAACCTGATTCACGAAAGGAGACGGTCAGCGCATAAAGGAGGAAATGAACGGAAAGACTTACCTGCGGCGTGATCCTGAAATCGACTCAGAATCCGATGAGCGTCATCGCAAGGGAAGTACTTGCTAGATCCTTCACAATTGTATGAACAATCAGAGACATCGCGAACGAAGGAAACTTGACCACGTACCGGTAGGAGAAGACTTTGCGACTCACAGTCAGTCGGCAATGAACAGCGCTGTCAATGTTGATGAGGACCTGTTAATGAAGAAAAAGCTCATTAACATCTGAGACGAACGTGAACATGGTGAGGACATACAAGACAACGAATGATGATAGTCGAGTCGTCGACGATGACCTTGATGAAAGGTGACTCGATGATCAAGTAAATGAAGGATGAGACTTACCAACAACGGCGGCGACGAAGACTCGACGTCGACAAAGGCAAGAGGTTGATGTGGGGTCGATGACTGCAACTTGCAAGTTGTTAGTACGTTGAACCGACGACACGGGGGAAGGTAAACTTACCTCGACGATGAGCCGAAATAGAACCAAAGTCCAACGGTAAGGCTACATGTAAGTAGTTAGTGAAGCATGAACACTTGATAGAAGAAAGATGAACATATGAGGTCGAGACGTCGGCGAAGGCTTGACAGTGTCCAACGAAGGACAAGACCAACATCGACGTCCTGCCGAATCCCGATGACGACGAGGTGGTCGACGTCTAGACACAAGGCGATGTCAACAACATTGTTAACAATGAGTAAGACCGTAACTGACCGGTACGTAGTCGAGGAAGAGGGTAAAGAGTCCGTGATCAAAGTCTTGAATGGATGAGTCGATGTGGCTAAGCAAAGGTAACTCAAAGAACAATCAATCCGAACATGGACCTACCGTGGTCAGCAAAATCAACGTCGTCGAGTCACATCGCAGTTGAAGTCGTCGGTGATGTCGGTGGGAAGTGCGTCGGGCGAGAGTCATGGCTAGACAAAAGTCACGCAGCCTGCAAAGCACGTCCGCATGGCATTGGTTCGAGGTTGAACACCATGGCAAGAAATAGCTTACCGAGGGCGGCGGCGCCGTTTCGAGTGACGTCTGGCAATACTGCGAGAATGCCAAATCCAACATCCCGACACCTGCACAACGATGAGCGGAAAGTTCAACATGGCCGCCTTAAGGAAATGACTCACCTCGACAAGACGAGTCGACGATCCCGACGTAGGCGGCAGCACAGCGACGTCGTAGTCAGAGCCATAGTGGTCGTGGTGAGGTCGAAGTGGGGGAAGAGGAAGAAAGGAAATGGGGGATTATCCTGACGCCCTGGCTTATATCCCAAAATGATTCGGGCGAGATCCAGATCTGCGAGGCTCCGTGGAGATGGGTATTAGAGCGGAGTGACGTGGTCGTTTCTAGGGCGTCCATTTAAGTTTGCGAACCCGAATTAGTCGAATGTTGGAATCGACGCCACACGTAAGTTGGTGTTTTGAATGTCGTTGAATTGAAAGTATGAAGAGCCGAATAATAGAGAGGCGAGTCGAGGAATAGTGAGAGAAGATCTGAGAAATGTATGAGCTCGTTGAGACGAGACGTTAATCACAACATGAACGCACCTCCCCAAGTCCGAATCGAGATCTCGTCAACGCGAAAGGTTTCCGAGGTCGAACGTTCGCGAATCCACATGCTTGACTCAGTCGTAACCCAGGCCATGGTAACACCGCCACGTAAATAAAGAAGCCATAACGAAAAGAAGGAGGGTTCCACGGCGCGAACTTGCTCCTGGCGCTAAAATCACCAGACCGCGAGATCTGCGGATCCATGCGGTCGCAAATGGAGTCTATTGAAATGCGTCAGCGCTGCCGATAAACAGAAGGGTTACGTTCCTGTTTGTTGAATGTAAATCCACCTGAGTGCCTTAGACCAGAATTCCAGAGCCCAGCCTATTCTGCGAGGATAATACGACGTCAATTAAAGTATACAAATGCGCAATTAACGCCGCCGAGGAGATTTCCAAGAAAGATGACGTCCGGGAAAATCGAGATGAGGGATGGAGGCAAGTGTGCAAGGCCGCGTCAGCGCCCCAGTCCAAGTTCCCAGGCTGCCGGTCCCGACACGATAAGATTGCCTTCAAGAGGCACCCGCAGCGCTCGTCATAGATAATATAAGTCGAAGTTAACGGCAACGGAACGCGAGGTCAAGGTAAAAAGCAGAATAAGACGCGTTTAACGCGTTGTCGCGCCCCTAGGACCGTCGGGATATGTGACGGGAATCTTGAAGAGTAAATTCCGAACCGGGAGAGGCACATGCAGGTGAAGAGACAGTCAGAATTTATTGGACGTGAGAATTTGAGGTCGGCGTGGTGAGAGTACCAGCACAAGTCCCGTCGATCACTCGGGTTAGTCCGAATTGGGACTTGCTCTCTTACCACAACCATTGCAGCAAGCATTACCATAAATCTCTGGTTATAATCACAGAGGCATTTTCCATATCCTGTGCTTATAACCACCCATCGAGTAGCCATGCATTAGTGCAAATTAGTGCTTATTACCACAGCCAGAGGCCCGCCTACATTTGGGAGGTTCCCGGCACTAGCCTTGAGCCAAAAACTCCCATATTCGTTACATGAAGGCCACGGTAACCTTGATTAAGCAGCGAGACATATAGGGTAATTAAAAAATTGTCCAAATCTGGACAGCTAGCAGGTATATACGGTGCGCCTAGAACGCTGCCCACGCGGCGAAGCTGGGAGAATTGAAGGAGTGTATGGATGATATCAGAGGCATGGCCGTTATGATATTTTGGACTGGCGCGAGGCGCACAATTGTGCGCCTCGCATACCAGGCTCAAAAAATGCAGCGGAAACATGGAAAATGGTCCATGCGCAGCGTTGGCAATGCCGCCGCCGACAATGGATGGAATTGGCTTGCACAAGAGGATTGAGGAGGAGGGTAGAATGGATAATTCCCCCTCGGAGGATTCGAACCTCCCGAGGCTACCCTTTAGCGGGGGGATTTGATGGTGGATGGAATGTGCGGTGATATGAGTGCGCCGTTGTTTTGTTTGCCTCCCTTGTTGCGTTCGCCGTCGTCGTTGCGGTCGACACCGCCACCGATTTAGACGTGTCACGATCGTTTCTCGACAGGTATAAGATGGCTGCCTGTCGACCAGGGCTTACGCTGGAAAGCGGCGTTGGTGACCATTGCTACGGCATGTGAAAAATTTAGCAACGAAGCCAATGAAACCACGGAAACGACAATGCACCTCGCGTGTCGTCGTCGCTGACAGCGACGACGACGATGGTCTCCAGCTGACTGACGACACCCCACAATTGTCTCTGTCACCGCAGTCTCCTAGCCATGGAGGCACAGAAGAACTGAAATTCGAGTGGGAGAAAAGAGTGCAATGCAAATAATCGGACGAACGCTTTGGACTCCGCCCGACGCACGGACCATGGTCCGTGCGCGCATATTACGTCGCTCATGCGGGATGGCGATGGCGCCGCTCAACAGAGCAGCGCACGCCGACCAGCATACGATCGATTAGGTGCTGGCAGGATAGAATATTCCCCTCGGAGGATTCGAACCTCCCGAGGCTACCCTTTAGCGAGGGGATTTGATGGTGGATGGGCCAAATATACAACGAGATGATAAAATCGAATTCGCCGTCGTTTCGTCAGCTGGCGAGTCCGCCGTCATTTTGTTCGTCGCCGCCACTTCAGACGTGGGTTGGTGGCGCGATCCTTGTGAGATATTGGAATGAAGATAGCTGCCTGCGACCAGGGCTTACGCGAGAAGAGACGTTGGTGTCGCATGGAGACCAGTTCCTAGGGAACTAGGAAAGAGCACGGAGAATAAGCAAAGGATCTTCAGTTTGAATTCGAGGACACACCTTATTGTCGGCGTCGCCAGCAGACGATCGCCGACAAAAAACTACCAGACAGCCCATACAGCCATCTCCATCGTCCAAATCCGCGTGATGACGGGTTGCTGAAAAGACGGCCTTTAACGGGCTTACGTCGTAGACCAGCGAACGTCCTGAGGTACGCTTTAGCGGGGTGATTTGGCGCCAGCAGACGACGACGACGGTTTTGTAGCCACGAGGATGCTTGTGCTCCCGGACTAGCCCACTCCTTGCGTCAACGAGGAGAATGCTGCAATAATAGCGGCATCGAAAGCACTCATCAGCGCGTGAAACGGGACGCGCGAGATTGATAGTCGTGGTGAGAGGACAAGATGGCTTGCCCGATTGGGACAGCCTCCTCGTCGTGAACATTGACAACGTCGCTGTGAGTCCGGGCGCCTGGAAATAGGTCGAGTAGGAGGATAGACATCTGGTGACGGCAGGCCAGTCGCGTCAGAGTAGGAGAACGATGCGGCTTGCGCGAATGTTCAATTTCATTCGACGGATGGTTGGAACAGCGTCGGTAAATTCTGGTAGCTAGAACACACTCAATACATTGATTTGTGACAGAATGACAGAGCCACGTACCGTAGAAGCCAACGCCAAGACGAACGCCGGCCCAGGGTGCGAGAGGTGAAGAAAGTTGACGAGGTAGGAGCTAAGATGCTCGTACGAGGCAGTGTAACTACCTTAGCCTTTCAGTTCATTAGACTTCAATTGGACTTTAACTCACCCGGTACAGGTACCAGCCCGAGCTTGTGTACATATATAGAGTCTATTAAAAGATGATTTTACAAGACATTTCTGAGGCCTCGGAAGCCCGACGTCCCGAATGCTGCCCTCCCGACGCCCGATCGGATATTCGCTCTTCATCAGACTTTATTAGACTTTAATTAGACTGATTTTATACCGTCTCGTCGACTAAAGCCATGAACCTAGAGTAAGCTGGACCTTCTAGACTGGATCCCAATCTCACATTCCCGAATATTTCCGAGGCCCGCAAGCCCCGCCGTCGCGCACGACGGCTGCACCAAGTAGCACTTTTCTTTGGACCGAAACATTCAGCCGTAATGGCGGGTCAGGAAGGACACGGAAAATTCTGAGAAATCACAAACCTCGAAGTAACTGATTAATCCTCATTTTAGAGAATTCTACCAGGGACCTGGTGTCCCGCCTGCTCACACACGGTGGGTGCCAAAATATCTGAGTGGCAATTTCAGATGGAAGTAACCGGTAGATTACCGGTGCGCCCTGATTTGCGTTCTCTATTATTATTCAGGCCGCTGTGCATGTAGTGGGCGTGGGAATGGATCTCGGAAAATGCCGAAAAGGTGCATCCAACCTAGCGATGCGCCATCCAGCGATTCTTGGGCGGGTTTCGAGCAAGAAACTAGTAGAATAGATGTATTCAACGCAAGACTATTATAGACATTTGAATCGGTGAATGCTAGAGGTCTGTATCAGGCCACCAGCGCATGCGCCCGCCCAATAGTGCCCAGTTTGAGCGTGGGAATCGTTCCGGCAAATGCCGAAAAAGCGCATCCAAGGTAGTAGCGCGCCATCCAACGATTCCTGGCTGGGCTTCAAGCAAAAAATTATATTCATGTATACAGGAGACATATATAGAGCAATTTTGGGAAGTGGATGCCATACATTGCTGCTGTGCAGCCCTGTAGCCAGCGCACGCCCGTGCCTGCCAGTAGACTGCACAAAGCGTGGGAATATATACGGAAGTTGCCGGTCTTTTTCGAGCGGTTTTGGATTGTGATCTGGAGACGAGTATTACCATGAACTAGTATTAATATATTAAAGGTGGTGAGGCCTGTAGGGTTCCACTGAGGCTGAGCTAGGGTCAGGATTTTGGTGGTTCTAACCACACATTATGGAAAGGCCATCAGTGGTTGTAACCACTGCATTACCCCTCAAATTACAGCATGGCCTGCTTACCACGACCACGACCTCGAACGCGTCGCTCCGAGATTCCGCGACAACGACGTCTACACTTTCTGCGCCGACCGCGGACATGCGCAGAAGCTATGAAGGGCGTTGATAGCGCGGAAACAATCGGAATTTGGAGGTAAGCTTTTGTTGAAATGACTCAGAGTGATTTTCGGCTCACCGTGGATAAGGTTTTGCGTATATCGTGTCGACGTTTCAAGAATGTTAACATGGACATAACGACAGAACCGCGTGTTCTGCTGAGTGCGGATATTTCGGTCACTGGCTCTGAACTTTATTAACATTGCGATGCTCCAGGTACGTGTTACTACTTCTTAGACGGTCTTGATGTGTAGGGAGCGAGTGTTAGAACCATTGGGAGTGCTTGCGGACATGCTAAACACGCGGTTGGTCCCGCTTTTCAGGTATGTTCACCTCACTTTCAGTTTCATTGATCTGAAGAGTTACGCCTGGGAACAGTATACACAACGACACATGTATTTTACAGTGTCGAATATTATTCGACTTCTATTCTAACCATTCTCTGCCTGTCAAAATCGCGCCCTTATATCCCCAAATCGACCTTAAGAACCTGTACCCCGAAGCACCTTCACCGCCGACCCTCTCAGCGCGTACTGCAGGAGGCGAGGAACACGCAGGACTCTACATGGCGTCGTTACTGCAAGTTGCTCAAAAGTTACCGAGGTACGTACCTGATATGTTAGAGATGAACGTTGAACCGTGGTGGCTTCGTTGACGGTGACCAAGACGAAAATTGCGCTCGATGACGCTCTTACTTTGTTTTCGAAGGCGGGCATCATTTGCGAAGACTACGGAGTCGGCCTGGTGTCCTCGTTAGGATGAGGACCAAGATAAAGTTGGTACGTGCCTCTTCTATTCCTCTCACTTTTTTTTTTACGGCTCATGGAAAAGCCAGATCTAGATCTTGATCAGGGAGTTCTCCTCGCTTCCTTCGTCGTCTGTCGTTCTTCTTCCCGTGTGGTATACTGCCCGTTGGAGGGCGCGCCCGATGCCGACTGCGAGAGTTTACTTGACGAGCGCCGAGTCGGAACATTGGGGTCGGTCAGGAGACAATTGTGTGCAGCTGGTCTGGGTCGCGCGCGAACTCCAGGCCAAAATCCCGCAGACTTTCCTAAATGGTCATGTTCAACTTTTGAACATAACGACAGAAGGTAACGTACTTTCATTGCTTCTTCGGGAAGATTTCCGTGCGATTGATGTTGGATATACGCGGATCCGCATCGCCATGGAGTCCGAATGGGGAGAACTGGTTGGTCGGGTTTGAAGTGTGGCGTCGCGAGACTTGGTCGTGGGTCAGCAAGGGCGTGGGCAACGCGGTCATTTGATGGAAGATGGACATACCATATGCCGCGTCCTTCATTTCTGTTACTAACACTATTTCGACTCAGTTGAGGTAGCCGCCGACTCCAGTGAGGTTCCGAGACGAAGTTGGATTTCACGACGCGGCGGATGCGAGAAGGACGCCGAGCGATGCTCAGAACAGTCTCCAGGTGAGTCGTTTCCTGTTCCTCTTCGAATGCCTGAGGTGCTGATTCTGCCTAGCTGACATGTTGAACTTTCGAACCTTGGGAAAACAAGGTAACGTACCATCAATCTTTGGGCCGAGCCGAGACCGCGGCGTTTCAAACTAACACCCTCAGATCCGCATCGCCATCAAAATCCGATTGGGGCAAGTTCGCGGACGACTTTGATGTGGCGTCGTTTCCTGAGGTTGATTTTCGTGTCTGGAAGTGTTCAGCGGGGGAAAGCACGGAGTAAGACGAACAGTACCAGTTCATCTGCTCCTCGCTTACTCGCTTCCATTGTAAGGATGGATTTGATGTCGGTGTGTAAAGTTGAGAATGAGGTCGACGTTTGAGAGGGTGATGTCGAAGAGGACGGGCTCAGAATCCGCCGAGGACGCCTGACGCCGTTGTCTGGGGCGCTTGTTTCCCGTCTTGGCTCAAATTCCCTAACCTGGATGTTCAACTTTCGAAGTTGAACCAAAGGTGACGTACCTCCATTCATATTCGTTCGGGAATTGACAATTGGACTTGTCCAGATCTGGATCTCTGGGGTCGCGCTACTTTGACGTGGTTGTCGCGGGCCACAACCCCGTTTCTTGAGGAGAATCTGGATGAGATGAGGATTAGATTTACCTTTTCGACAATGGATGTTCCTCGTGCTGAATCGCGCTCGGTTCTGGAAGAGTCGTGAGGTCTGGCCTGAAGAACAAAGGTAAATCTTGCCGTTTTGAAGACAAATGGGAGTCGGACCTGACCTGAAGAACTGTCAGATTCAAAATCGCCAACAGAGGCTAAAGTCACCGACATTTTTGCCCCGCGGCGAGCGACACCCGCCGTCCGAGTACAGGATCGCGCGATTTGACTTGGGATCAACGTCGGCTGCAGGTGCTCGCGCCGTTCTCGCCACCGTCGGCTGAACTCATTTCTGGACGAATTGAGAGACCACGGGAGGCAATATACAGGTGCGACTCACTGCTTTTCCTGTCGAAATGACATTCAATCCGACCTGCCAATTTTCAGACTTTGGCGGCTTGATGAGACCAAAAAACACGAAACTTTTGCCCTGCGGCGAGCAACCCCGGGCTGTGAGAGACGCTCAACGACGCCGTCTCCCTATGTTTGAAGGCCGCGGTGAAGACCATGAGGCGGGGTGGTGTGTGCGCTCGGCGTCGACATGACGGAAGGTGGGAGAATAGGCAAAGTCCACGGAGCCGTCCTCTGCGTACCTTCAAGCTTTGTATTGAGGGACCTGAGCACATGTCTTCCGTGAACTTGTCTTGCATTTTGTTGAGGTTCTGCTTATGTTTCTGAGGTGAATTTACATACACTGAGTTTGTATTTTCAAGGGGATTTCAGCTGTGAGTAGGGGACCGACACCACTGAGATTCTCAAGACTTTCAGAAACCAATTCGGCTGAGGAGTGAACGTGCGTTGCCAGGGACATTTATCGTGCCACACTTGCTGGCCGCGGTCACCGGATGACTAGGATTTGTTTGTTGAATCCTCAACGTTGTATGTCGGAAAACCTGGACAAGTATATATCGTTCGAAGGCGGCTGAGAAGCCCTTTCACGTCGTGGTGAGGGGACGGGAAACAGAGGATACTCAAAATCGCAGTTCGGGTCAGGCCAAAGCCTAACAAGCGCTGGTGTCGTCATATCACCTGCTCGAACTTAAACGAATCAACAAACGAACAACAGCACCGCCACCACCAGGGAGTATAAAGAGGGCTCGGACAGCGAGAAATCCCCCCACTTTCCTACGGTTTGTTTCTCTCTCCCTCTCCCGTGCGCCTGTTGACTGGAGCGAGTACCATGGTGATGACGACCACCTACCGTGGACTGTGTGGACCCCTGGCGTCTGAGCGTGCTTAACTGAATGTCGCGACGTTCAGCTTCCACACAGTTGGTACTTGCTGTCGGAACGCGGCATCCTTTTTTTTTTGTACGCCACATTGGTCGTACCGGGTCACGCACCTCCGTAGTACCACCTGTAACACTCATACTCGTTTCTCCAATCCATGATACCTTCGGGAGGGGGAACTATTGTCAAAGTTCCGAAAACCTACGTTGGACTTCTCGCGTTTTTTTGAAAAAGCTTAACGACGACCAAAGTGCAAAACTCGACGGCAGCTCAAGCCGCGCGAACGGGACACGAACGGCAGAAGAAATAAGCACAATCTATCCATATATGGCTATAAGTACAATGTTTTCTCTCAAATGCGCCACACGCCGAATTAGGTAGGAAGACTACTACACATTTATTCTATTCACGGGTTGCTTCCTCATAACAAACTGACCTCAAACTGCCCACACACATTCCTAAACACAACAGCCGCATTCGACACACCCGAATCAGCCCTCACAACACCCATAACATCCTCATTCCCTTGTATCGCCCTCAGCAACCCCTGCACAGCACTCATCGCCTTCCTCTGACTCTCCTTAAACCCCTTCTGCGTCGCAAAGAAAATGCTGTTCCCAGATTGCACCCGGCCCAGCGCCATGATCCACTGGATCGCAAGACCACCTAATTCCTCAGGCGAGCTTGGGTTTTGAACTAGTAGACGCTCGAGCGAATGCAAAAGCTGCGTGAGCTGCAATCGGATTTGGATGCGGCCTGGAAGATCGTCCTGATCGTAACACGCCGAGGCCTCTAGCATCAATGCAGGTAGGGAGCTGGTGAGCAGTGAAGACGGCTCTTGAGTATCAGTTTTAAAGGCGGAGAGCACCCGTTGCATTGTTGTTGACACTGCATGCGAGGCTACTTAGTATCATAAGAGTCGTTGAGCGATCACGAACGTACATTGGATTGCGACCTCATCATCAAGGTAAGACGTTCCGCGGATGTTGTAGGCTTTGCAGAAAACATCCGTAATGCACTCCCTTATGAGAGATAGGTGGTCATCGTGTTCGCCACTACTAATGGATGCATAGATATCCAGAAGACAAGAAACGCCAGCGAACAAGAGCGGTGATTCCGTGTTACACGTCGGAAGGAGTCTGCACAAGACGCGTATTTCGTCAGTGTTATCCGCCTGCAAAACATGGCTGCCGTGGAATGAATCCAAAAGCGCTTTCGTTGCACGATGCTTTTCTGTTTCTTCGAGAATTTCCGCCCACAAGTCTCGATGCTCTCTGGACCACGGGTCGCTCTCGACGGTATTCGATACACTTCCGAGATAAGCATCACAGAGAACCTACAAGTGAACTCGTGAGCGTACTGCGATGAAAATGTAACACAGAACTTTTACTCTCGAGCTTCCAAAATCGATTTGCAACCGGTTCCTGTCCATCGACGGTTCTCCCCAGAGCTCTGAATCAAACAGGTACGCCCGTTCGAGCGCATGTATAAGCTCGCACATGGCCGCTTGTACAAGTTGATCCTCGAGATCCCACTTCTGGATAGCCTTGCCCTGCCCTGTCTTGCTGTGTGCATAGCCCTCGAATAGGACCGACATCCAAGAGGATATCGCTGCTTTCACAGACGGAGTCTCCTTTTCTTTGATCAAGCTTTCCGTTATAAACGCAGCCAGTCCGTTGAGCAGGGATATCAAGTGGTCCCGGTTATTGCGAAATTCGTTGACGGACATGTGACGGGTTATCCCAAGGGCAAGGGTGGACAAGGTGATGAATAGTGAGGCGGCATGCCGGTTGCGCGCGCCGAGAGCTGCATGTGTCAGAGGTAACAGTAGGTCGGCCGCTACAAAACATCAGCGCGGGAAGCGAAGAAGTAAAGATGAGATATTCATACCAGGTCGATCTTTGACGTCGTCGCCTTCAGGCCATTCGAAGTTGTTTATGACAAGCAACTGTTCGAGAAGGAAGCTCTCGACCTCCTCTTGACGCGGGACTGAAAGACTCTTCGGAAGTTGATCGCCAATCGCAGTGCCGATTACAATCTCCACGCCCTTTCGAAATACAGCGGCGGGGTATTTGTATACCGTGTTCCTCTCGACAAATGGTGAGAAAAGAGATAGGAACAGCGACAGAGTTTTAACGTAGTCGACGAGATCATCGGGATCGACATCCTGCCACTCGGGACCTGCAGGCAAGGACTTGGTGTAAGGCGTGAATCGAGATGCCGCCTCACTGCTGGGTACCGTCCGACAGGCGTATTCCACAGGGAGTACAAAGGTGTCCGCGTTCGCGGAAATGCTGTAAGAAACCGAGAAATAGAGAGAAATGCGAGAAATACCGGTATAGGGCCGGAACCTGTAGCTGTTGTTACTGCGATCCGTACAAGACGGTAGGGTCCACTCAAGGTGGATAGGATCTCCTATTTCCCGCCAATGCACAAGGCAAGTGGGGGAATGATGGGAGTAAAAGAGTGAGTGTATTGCAATGAGGCGCGCACATGTACAGGACCGGTCACGTGATGGTAAGATCACGTGACCAAACTACGAAATATGCTACAAAACTCTAAATAAGTATCCTAGAATGAGAATCAGACCTTGGGCACATGAAACGAGGTAAAAATCACGAATTCCATCTTACAGAGCCCCCCTACGGAAGTGTTATCGAAGTCTGAGGCGCGGACTTGGTGACGATTCCGTAAAGTCCAAGATGTGAGTGATTTTCATCTGAGAGCGGCATCTGCCAGTGGCAGTGCAGGCCGTGTTTGGTAGATCTAGACCCCTGTGTGGCTGTGCTGACATTCCTTGTCTCAGCACCATGATTGTGTGCGTAGTTCTCCCTCGGTTTCCGTACGGCTTGGCTTTGCGCCAGTCAGGGCGCCCTCGGATATGTTCCGGGGCGTATTCTGGTTCTCGTCTGTACGACGATACCAATCCGGCGACCTTCCGAACCTCTTGTGGCCGCCACGTCGTGACCACTGATCTGTCCTTCTTTGCGTGGAGCTGAATCCTCGCGACAGAGCTCGTATCGATATTCGAGGATCCAAATTCGACTGTCTTGGATGGCGTTGACCCTGGCCTTTGCTTGAGGAGAAACCGGAGCGACTTCTCCTTCGGTGTACGTTGAATCTTTTCGTTTGTAATGGGGTCTTCGAACGACACTTGGGCTCGTTGCAGGAGGGAGAGCAAAGAGGACACGGTGAAAGAGCTGGAACGGTGCATTCCTATGGCTAGTTGCGAACCTACGGGGCTGACTTGTCTTCAGATTCGAATCTTCGCCGGCCCCAAGTCCAGAGGCGGATCCTCTTGAAGCTAGATGGCCCTCAAACCCGACTGCCAACGTTGTTCTCCAAGCTTCTTCCCGGACCACTGTCAAGTCGTTAACATTGGTTCGTCTCACGACCCTCATGCTCAATTTCGCGTCGCTAACACGTCTCAGCATTCTGGGATCAGGTAGAATGGACATGTTCCCTGCGTTATGGGCTGGAGTGGTTTCACGAGCTTCTCGGACCGCGCGCGACAAATGGATCCATTCTTGGTGTGTCTTTCCCATCCTCGTGAATTCAAAGCACTGACCACTTCCTAGATCTAGGTCTTCCGCGATCCGAAATCCATGGTCGACTTCCAGGGTTCGTCTGCCAAGGACGAATTTGACAACTCGGACTGCCACTGTTACACCCTCGTGTTTCCTTCGGACTGTCGCTGTATCCAGTCCCGTTTCGCCTGGGGTCAAACCCTTCGCACCAGAGCTCATTTTGGGCTTGTCAAGTCCGGAGTCTTCTCCCAAGACTCGGCGAAGATCTCCGAAGGCTGGAGCGTCCGTTGCGAGGGTGTCTGGGATACCTGTCAAGGGCAAGATGAACGCCATAGAAGGATGCTTCACCTGAGGCACCAGCGTGATGAAGGCGGATGTTCTCTGTCTGTTTCCTTGATGTAGCCCCCCGACGCCTTCGTCACGCGAGGAGAGGAATACGCGCTGCCCATTGCTCCATTGTCGTACGCACAGGTATGCCCTAGTTCGTCTTCGTTTATGGAATACTAATCCTACGTTCTTGTACAGATAATATCCGGACTCGCTGTTCAACGACGGGACTGGCATTAGCCCCCCAGGATCGTGCTTGCGACACTTGATCAAGAGCAAGGCGGGCGTCGTGGAAGGATGCTTTGTTGGAGGCACGAGCACGACGAAGATGAAAATATCTTGATGGAAATATCCTTGAATGTGCCCTCCGACGTCTTCGTTGTGCGAGACGAGGATTACGCGTGGACAATGAATATCAATCTTCGTGACAGGGATCGAGTCAAGTATTCGTTGTCTGTAGTTCCTTGAATAGATCTTGATTTCCTCAACCTTTCGTACTGAAATAACTGCGTCCAAGTAGTCGAATTGAAATTTAGCAAATCCTGCGAGGAGTATAACTTCGGAAAAGCGAAAGGTTTTCGGTGACACGGTGGCAGTGCTACCCTCTCTCGTCTTGACCACCATCACGTCCTCCCCGGCAACTCGTTCTTTTGCATCTGGAAACACTGTTCTCGTGTCGGAGCTTGGATTTGGCCTCGAGGATCCGAAATCCATCGGCTGGGATGGCACCGGCACATTGTGCAAGATGCAGGACAACGTATTCTCCGGGACGCGGTTATACATTTCATTGAGGTCGCCACCGGATACGACTCGATCTCGTTTTCGGAAGGAGACAGGAAATGGAACTATGCCTATGCCGTGAGGCTTGACCCCCATCTTGGGTATTTGGTGCGTATTCGCTGGATGTGTCCATGCGCGGAATTGATTGATTCTTAGATCTGGATCTTCTGGAGTGTCAACTTCCGTCCCGAGTTCGCCTAGGACCGAGTCTTCGACGGTTTGGATATCCGTCATCGTTACACCCCCAAGACTTGTTTGGCTCATCGCGATGCCAGGTCCATCTTCACATGGATGTGATTTTTCTCTGGCTTGGGCGAGGAGCACATCCAATTCGACTGTGGCATCGGATCTGGGTTGCTCGGAGAGGACATCTGCAATGTTGACGCCGAGGAATTCTTGGTGTGTGTCTGCGAGACTCGTCCCCAATCCGTAAAACTGACTGTCTTGACTTGTTTTAAGAATTGGATCTTCGTCCGCTCGGCGTCTAGAGCTCGATTCTATGACCGCATTTGAGGCGGATATAGCGCTCGTCGTCGTTCTCCGCACTAGTATCTCGTCCCCGCGGTTTCGTTCTCTTTTGTCTGGCAACGCTCTTTTTACGTCGCTCGTATTTGGCCTCGAGAACCCAAAGTCAAATGACTGGGATGGCGTGGAGACGGACCGTTGCTGGAGGAGTAACGGAAGCGACTTATCCTTGGGGGTGCGTCGAAGCCTTCCGTTCGAGCCGCCATTGGATACGAAGTGGTCTTGTTTCGGGAACGATGACGAGGATAACATGATGAATGAGTTCTGGAGCTTGATGTTTTGGCTCGAGACACGGTGCGTTTTCCTTTGCCGAGTCTTCTCAAACTGACCGCATCTCAGATCTAGGTCTGGATCAGTTTGACTCAATTTCTTCGGCTTACGCAGGAACGTCGACAGTGTAGAGTTGACCTCGACGCACTGCGGCGTAACAATCGACAGACTTGATTGGAGGAAATGGTTGGACGCACTCGTGCCTCCAGCTTTTGCCAGGACCCCCGCTGTCTTAGGACTCTCTTTGTCTGGACGGGAATTCGCTCCATCAGTGCTATCCACCACTGCGTTCTTGCCTCTGAACGATTGGACCGTCGTCAATGACACCCGTGGAGCACGCTGGAGATGGCTTCTGCCCGGAAATGGGCTGACAGAACGATGTTCTTGATTGACAGAGGAGTTTACGAAAGAGATAGCCCCTGTTCCACAGGCATTGACCAAGAAAAGGGAGCTTGGTAACAGGTCTGACGAGAGCCACCCGACATTGCGCGCGCGGTCTTGCACCGAGATCGAGCTCGTCATCGCCGAAGGATGTTTCGTCGGCAGCACGAGCACAAGGAAGGTGAAGAACTTCGGTCTCGAAAGCACGAGCGGGACGCGGAATAGCCCCCGGGGTCGTGCCCATGATCCTTGGTCGAGATCCAGATGGGTACCATTGGTAGATGCCTTGCTTGGAGTACGAGCGCGACGAAGGTGGAAATACTCTTCCTGTCTTCCCAGTACAGCCCCCGACGCCTTCGTCGCGCGAGGCGAGAACTGCGCGCTGCCCTCTGCAAAATTGTACCATGCCCCAGTACGCCATCTTTTGTCCTCGTTGATAACGTACTAATTGTAGTCGCAGCCAATAATCCGTCGTACTGCTTGACAGTGAGTCCCGCGTTAGCCCCCTAGTATTGTGCGAGTGATGCTTCATTGAGAGCGAAACAAATACCCCGGAAGGATGCTTCATTCGTAGGAAGCCCACAACAAATATGGAAAACTCCTGGTCAAGATGCCCCTGGTACTGGTCCCCGACGCCTTCGTTGTGCGAGACGAGGATCACGCATGGATAGCAAATAACAATTTTCATGGCAGGGATCGAGTCACGTATCCGTTCTTTACAGTTACTCTCATAGATCTTGATTTCATGTAATTCTTGCCTGAAAATCAACGTGAAATATCTTGCTTGAACCTGGTCTGTCAACGTGAGCCGCTCAACTTTTAGCAAGCAATAGATCGGAATCCATTGACGCATTGTGGCTGTGCTATGTGTCTTCGTCTCGACCGCCATGTCCATGCCACCGCGAACTCGTTCGACTTCCTCCGGATACTCATTCTTGACGCAAGAGATTGCTCCCGCATCAAAGAATACGATCTTGAGCTGCCGGGATGTCACCTTTCGCTGGTCGCGGCGCACGGACCAGACTACTCGAGGAATACAGCGGAGGTGTCCGTCGGAAAATCCGCTTGCAGGAAAACAAATTTGATTGGCGGAGGCGCTTGCAAAGGCTTCGTTCGATATGGAGTCTAGCTCGGAAATTTGATGTGTTTCCTGGTATGTATTCCTTTGCCATATTCCGAATCTGCAGCCTGGACGCGATTGTAGATCTGGATCTTCTACCGTTTGGCGCCAATAGCCGAATCCTGAGACTGTTTCCGCGGCTAGGACGATTGCTGCTTTCGCACAGACCACCATCGCATCGTTGCCCTCGAGCCGTTCCGGTTTGTTTGGACCCGACTTCGTTGTGATGCGCCACGGCTGTGGGCTTGAGGATGCAAGCTTGCCAATTGTTGTCGTCAATGGTACTGATAAGAGGCATAGGGTGAAAATACTGGCTACGAGAAAAGTGTGCGTGTTGCTTGGTCGTGTCTTGAATCTTTGCAACTGACTGGTCCGACCCATTTGAAGATCTGGATCTTCGACTACCCGCCTTTGGGCACGCCTCTCAGCGCCGACTCGGATCTCGTTCGTCGGTACATGTACAACGTCGACATAACATTCCTCTGTCCTATACGTCGATATTGAATATGTATTTACCTTTTGTTCTCCTTCATCGCGTGACATTTCTTGAGACCCTCGGAACGATAGTCTCGGAACATGGTGATGTCGGCCGTGTCGATGACTCGGAAGTAGCGTCGACATCTTCGAGCACACAAGAAGTAAGCTCCTCGAGTGCTCGTCGCGCGGTTGCATGGAAGAGCAGTGGGCTGCGTCGACCATACAAGTCGATCGCGGAAATGTGTTAGATGAGGATAGAGGAGGGCCTTCGCCCGGGCGAGTTGATCCCAGCATATCGCTGTCCTCGCGAAGTGATCTTCTGCGCGGCAGGCCGCGCCATCGTACCGAATGACAGTGATCTGCCACCGGAGAACGATTCGTTCGCGTAATGCTGGGAGGATCTTTGCCGGATGATGCGAGGATAGGACGGGTTTTCGACTGCAGCTGTATGCTTGATTGTGGGATGTCGACGACACAGGACGGGTTCTCAATGGTCGCAACCGTACCAAGATGAGAATCCGACGTGGATCTAGGAGGAGATGTTACCTCTCCAACACTGTGGGCAGACACGGCTTGGGAGGATGGGCATGTAGGCTGTGAAATGGTTATCGCTTCAATGATATGAATGTGCGCTGTCACGACTTGACATATGAAGTCTCGCCAAGCATCATGAAGCGAATCAAGGCTGTCGTGACTCAGGAATACAGTAATGCTTGAAGAGGTGAGATCCGTAATAAAGCCATCGTAACTGCAATGGCCAATGATTGCAGCTGACCGGAGAAGACTGTTCAAGTCCATGCGGATCGCAATGACTTCGGCGCGTAAACCGCGTGTGAGCATAACACGTGGTGACGCGCGATCATCGACATCCACGAGAGTGAGCTGTCGTTGGATGAGAGAAAAGACACGGGAGCGAGTAGAACCGGATGACGAGGTGACCATGGTGTAAGAGGAGAGTTGGGAGGCCACAAAAGATGTATAGTCTTGCATGACCTGGAGAATGATGAAAGGAATACACCGGGACGTTTCCCAATGTGTCCACCTTTGTAAGGCGTGAATCGAGATGCCGCCTCACTGCTGGGTACCGTCCGACAGGCGTATTCCACAGGGAGTACAAAGGTGTCCGCGTTCGCGGAAATGCTGTAAGAAACCGAGAAATAGAGAGAAATGCGAGAAATACCGGTATAGGGCCGGAACCTGTAGCTGTTGTTACTGCGATCCGTACAAGACGGTAGGGTCCACTCAAGGTGGATAGGATCTCCTATTTCCCGCCAATGCACAAGGCAAGTGGGGGAATGATGGGAGTAAAAGAGTGAGTGTATTGCAATGAGGCGCGCACATGTACAGGACCGGTCACGTGATGGTAAGATCACGTGACCAAACTACGAAATATGCTACAAAACTCTAAATAAGTATCCTAGAATGAGAATCAGACCTTGGGCACATGAAACGAGGTAAAAATCACGAATTCCATCTTACACTTGGCTCCGTCCGCCAACAATGAACAGGTCTTTTCGAATTCGTCCGATGAGCATTTGCCATCTCCGAGCCTGCACCTTTGTGAAGCGTAGGTTTTCGTCTACGGTGCTGTATCGATACAAGTCACAAGCAGCTTTCGGAGCTGCCGTGGGATCCAGACTGCGCGTGCAGACTGAGACAGTGGTATAAAGGGAAGGCGTCCACGGACAGACGGTTCTAAGCAACCGTAGCAATGCCTGAGGCTCGAGCTGTGCCCTTTTGCTCGCCGGCTCCCAAGCATCACGTACTGTCCAAATAAGGGGCCGTTTCGTGAAGATGGTTATGATTGGCCCAAGGAGGACGACCGCTAGGTATGCTTGCACCGACCTGTACGAACATGCCGGGTAGAAGGCTGGCGATGAATATGATGGCGGGTATACAGACGAGACCAATTGTTATTGAGCCTACGATAGTGTTGTACGTGTACAGTAGCGTGGCGAGTCCTCCAAAGAACAGAAAAAGGGAAGAAATCAGGAGGAGTGGTAGCCAATCCACTATCACGTTAATATGCCAATCTGCCAGACTGTCCACGCGCGCTTGTCTGATGGCGAATGTGTGTCTGGGCGACGCTGTCCCGGCCGGGGACGTGTATTCGCTCAGCCACTGTTTCACCATGATGGTGAGCAGGATGGAAGTAAGACTGAGGATGAGGCTCGAGAACCAGAGGACGTTGATAGCGATCTGGGCGGACGAGGGCGAATAGGCGGGAAGCGATGCAGCGATATTGGTCTCGTTTGCTAACTGCGTCGACAGATGGAGGAGGAGGGTGACCATGTCGTCTGAGGAATCGGGCTGGAGCCATTTGTAAGAATCGACCAGGAAGGCTGCCACTATTCCGGAGTATAAAGCGCCCTAGAATAGAGAATAAGAATAATTGTGATGGCGTTGTGGGGAAAACGGACACACAAAGACCAGAAGGGTATCGAGCTCGCCTCTCCAGGTCTGTATATATTTGTCGATTTCATTTCGAGCAGCGTGCATCAAATGGGTCTTGAAAAAAGTAAACGGCGGGAATTGTGCAAGTAAATGTTGAGCTCACGGATGCATTAAGACTCGACTTGGTCGGCAGTGGACCACCATGGCCCATGAAAACTCTGACTGGCATTTGTGCATCGTCGTATGTTGGAAACTCGGGGTGCTGTCGCCGAGTGACACGACCTGGGTCTTGACGCCTCTTGCTCTCCCGACGCCCCGTCACCTCCTCCCGCACACTCCCATCCTCGACGCACTACTCCGTCACACGTCGCCTCCATGCGTTAGTCGCCCTCTTTGTCTTGACTCCTCGGGTTCTTCGGGTCGTCTCTGGGGTGTCGTCTTCCTCCCGGGTGCTCTTCTGGCATGTCGCGACTACTGGGTGGGAGCGGTGTCTGGTGAGGATGGACTCCGGGCGGGAGGAAGCGTCGTCTTGGCGGATGTCGTCTTCGTGTGGGTGGTCGTCTTCGTCTTCCTGAGCGGATGTGTGGGGGTCGTCGCGACGGCGTCCTGTTGTCGTTGGCGGAGAGAGGCGTGTCCTTCCTTTCTCGGACTCGACGCCTGAGTGGCAGTGCAGAACGGCTGCCACTCGAGATCAAATATCTATGCTACGCTCTGGTATACGACTTCGCAGAATGTACTCTAATCGTAAAATACCAGGCTGGGATACGCTAAGAAACAAGACTCGCAATCTAAAAGTGGATATTTAAAAAATCTGCCAAATCCGCGAAGGGCGGGGATTGAACGTACGTCAAGTTGACCGTATACCGCGTTGACAAAAGCGGTTTCCGAGCGTAGCGCTGCAAAGTTCACAATCAGAAGGGGCCGATAGCGCAAGGTCAGGACTTACTGCCGTGTCCGATATATGCAGACCCTACAGCGCCGCTCAGCGCGTAAACGAATGAGGCTGAACCGAATCAAAGAATTCGACGTACCCGTTGTTCAAGTTCAATGCAGCGTTGAACAAGATCTTCATTCAACGAGGGCCTTGGCAAAGTCGAGGCTGATGACGAGTCAGTCCATGTTGAAAGACATCAACGTGCCAGGACTTACATGTGAGCATGATCACCATCATAGCCAAGTGAGGTTGATGTCTGGCCGGGATAGTTAGCGTCAACGAAGAAATTAGACAACGACGAACAGAACCTACCTCAGCGACATGTCGGAACAGACAAGGGTCAGTTCAAGGTTAATGCTAAAAATAGTTAGTACTTAGTTAATAAGAAATGAAGGAAATGGTAGACATACTGTGATGAGACGAGGTTGACGGTGAGGTCAAGCCCCGACGCGTTGACGTGATGGCGGCGAGGGACCTAGACGACAAGTCAACATCGGTCAAGCACAATCCAAGGAAAAGAACAACATACCTTCGATGCAACAAGCAAGAGACAAGCCTCCGACTCATGTTGACGGCGTCGAAACTAGATCAACGTCAACCGTGGAGACCAATGAGAAAAGCCAACACTAACCAAAGGTAACGACAAGCACAGTCGATAAACTATAAGAGACGGTAAATCAACAAATCAACCAACATGGTTGAAAGAAAAAGTTCAACATACCGTGACCTGCGCCGCCTCGAATTGAACCAAGTCGAACATGCTGGCGGGGTCGTCCCGCGTTCCGATGCGATCCCGTGCGAGGCAGCGAGAGCCCTTGAGAAGTCAAATCCCGACACCCCGACATCCTGTTCAACGCGCTGAACAATCAACCCAAGTTCGAACATGACGGCAAGAGGACACCTACCCGGCGGACACGATGTTGACCTAGCAATCCCGATGAGGGCGGCAAGACGACGTCAAAGAGACGACCGACGGCGTCGACATCGTGGTCGTAGTGAGCGTGAGAGGCGAGTGAGAGTGGGGGGAAAGGAAGAATGGAATGGGGGACACCTCGCTGGTCCAGGCTTATATCCCAAAATATCTCGGGCGAGATCCAGATCTGAGGGAATTAATCCAGTTCGGATTCGAGGGCCATGACGTCGCTGTCGCTAAGCCATCAGTTAGGCTTTGTCAACCGAATCCGCGGAATGTTGGAATTCGCGCCACACGTAAGTTGGTGTCGGAATGTTGTTGAATTGAAATTGCAAGGAGCCGAACGATGGGGCTGCGAGTAGAGGAATGTTGTAAGAATATCTGGGAGAGGTATGAGCGAGTCGAGAGGACATTATCAAATCGAACGCACCAAAGTGAGCAAGTCCAAATCGAGATCTCGTCAACGAGAAAAGGTTCCCAAGTCGAACGTTCGCGGATCCATACGAATGTCGTATCCTTATTCTGGGCTGTGGTAACACCGCCACATAAAGGAAGAAACCATAATCGAGCGAAGGAGGGTTCCACGGCGCGAACTTCAACATGGCGTAACAATCACAAGACCGCGAGGTCTGCGGATCTCAGAGCATCTAGAATAAAGTCTATTGATAGAAATGAGTCGTCATACGCAAAATGGGGGCACATACCGCTGGTGAATGGAAGTCCATTCAGAGTCCGCATGCTGTACAGCGAGTTTTGAATTGTCTTGCCAGGGATTTCGCCCTGAATTAAGCATCCAGAGTATTGTATCCGCAAGCTCCTTTAACGCCGAGGAGAGATTCCCCACAGAAATGGTCGTCCAGATCGAAACGGGATGGGGATAGAGGCAAGGATGAAGGCCGCGTCACCCTTCCCAGGCTGTCGGCCCCGACGCGATAAGATTGAGTTGCAAGTGCCGCGTCATAGATAGCTGAACTCGAAATTGACGGAAGCGGAATGCGAGGTGACCGTCAAAAGTGGAAGGGACGCGTTGTCGCTCCCAGAGAACCGTCGGGATGTCAAGCGAGAGTTTTGAAGAGAATATCCGATACAAGAGAGGCGCGCGCAGGACGAGAGAAAGTCAGAATTTGTTAGACACGAGAACTTGAACTCGACGTGGTGAGGGTATGAGAACAAGTCACGTCGATCGCTCGGGTTTGCCCGAATAGGAACTTGCGCTCAAATCATGACCTCGCTTCGACACTCCTCAATGACGACGACCTCTGGACTTCCCGTGGACTATTCGGCGCACTGGAATAGTGTTGCCGTCATCAACACAATCGGCAATTTCAGGTAAGCTTTCATTCAGAATGGTTTTCGGCTTACTGCGAATTAGGTTTTCTGTATCCTTCCTCGCGACGTGCACAAGAAGCCGATAGGCACGTAACGAGAGGACCGCGTGTTATGGTGAGCACCGAGTGCGGATCCTTGTGTCACCTTTGAACTTTATTCAATGTGCCTAGGAACATAGTAGTGCGGCTCTGGAGCACTCCATCTTAAGTCTCCAGCTCGTTCTTCTGTTCAAATTTTAGATTTCTCAGGGTTCTGTTTACTACGCCGGATGTAACTACGCTAGGAAGCTTCGCTCGACTTGTATTCTACTGCTCTCTGCGTGTACGGTGCCGAAGCCCCGTCTTTGAATACCAAATCAACTTCGTCCTCCCGACTCAACCATCGCTTGTCAGTGTCGTTCACGCGACAATTCTCTCCACGAGTCACCGGCGACATTCTCGCCTTACGGCTCGTGTCGTGTCCTGGCCTTCCCACACCTACTTCAACTACATAACTAGTTACTCATTCTACATTACTGTACATCTGTTGCAGTCTCGTTAGTAGGGTACACCACACACCAACAGCAGCTTACCTTCTGTATCTACAGCGTCAATCAACTGGTCTATCTGCCAAAACAAGTTAGTAAGTCTACTTTCGGGTAACAAAAGTGTTACCTCGTAAAGTAGTCGAAAGCCGAGACGCTTGTAGCCGCATCTATCGCTATGTAATCGTCAGAATCTGCACATTGAGCTTTGCCCGAATCTTACTTCCTTCGCCGGCACCTCCGCGTAAGAGACCAGTCGAATCGTGCGTGTTCTATAGCTGAGTTAACCGTTAGTTCAAAAGGCGAACAAGAAGGACAGTCAGACGCTTACCAGGCCGTCCAAGTTGTCATTCACGCAACTCTCGTTTCTGTTTCAAAGTAAATGTCAACTCATTTGCATGACAACTGGTCATGACATGCTTACCGTACGCGTCGAGCTTCGAACAACCTGATTCACGAAAGGAGACGGTCAGCGCATAAAGGAGGAAATGAACGGAAAGACTTACCTGCGGCGTGATCCTGAAATCGACTCAGAATCCGATGAGCGTCATCGCAAGGGAAGTACTTGCTAGATCCTTCACAATTGTATGAACAATCAGAGACATCGCGAACGAAGGAAACTTGACCACGTACCGGTAGGAGAAGACTTTGCGACTCACAGTCAGTCGGCAATGAACAGCGCTGTCAATGTTGATGAGGACCTGTTAATGAAGAAAAAGCTCATTAACATCTGAGACGAACGTGAACATGGTGAGGACATACAAGACAACGAATGATGATATAGAGTAGTCGTCGACGATGACCTTGATGAAAGGTGACTCGATGATCAAGTAAATGAAGGATGAGACTTACCAACAACGGCGGCGACGAAGACTCGACGTCGACAAAGGCAAGAGGTTGATGTGGGGGTCGATGACTGCAACTTGCAAGTTGTTAGTACGTTGAACCGACGACACGGGGAAGGTAAACTTACCTCGACGATGAGCCGAAATAGAACCAAAGTCCAACGGTAAGGCTACATGTAAGTAGTTAGTGAAGCATGAACACTTGATAGAAGAAAGATGAACATATGAGGTCGAGACGTCGGCGAAGGCTTGACAGTGTCCAACGAAGGACAAGACCAACATCGACGTCCTGCCGAATCCCGATGACGACGAGGTGGTCGACGTCTAGACACAAGGCGATGTCAACAACATTGTTAACAATGAGTAAGACCGTAACTGACCGGTACGTAGTCGAGGAAGAGGGTAAAGAGTCCGTGATCAAAGTCTTGAATGGATGAGTCGATGTGGCTAAGCAAAGGTAACTCAAAGAACAATCAATCCGAACATGGACCTACCGTGGTCAGCAAAATCAACGTCGTCGAGTCACATCGCAGTTGAAGTCGTCGGTGATGTCGGTGGGAAGTGCGTCGGGCGAGAGTCATGGCTAGACAAAAGTCACCGAGCCTGCAAAGCACGTCCGCATGGCATTGGTTCGAGGTTGAACACCATGGCAAGAAATAGCTTACCGAGGGCGGCGGCGCCGTTTCGAGTGACGTCTGGCAATACTGCGAGAATGCCAAATCCAACATCCCGACACCTGCACAACGATGAGCGGAAAGTTCAACATGGCCGCCTTAAGGAAATGACTCACCTCGACAAGACGAGTCGACGATCCCGACGTAGGCGGCAGCACAGCGACGTCGTAGTCAGAGCCATAGTGGTCGTGGTGAGGTCGAAGTGGGGGAAGAGGAAGAAAGGAAATGGGGGATTATCCTGACGCCCTGGCTTATATCCCAAAATGATTCGGGCGAGATCCAGATCTGCGAGGCTCCGTGGAGATGGGTATTAGAGCGGAGTGACGTGGTCGTTTCTAGGGCGTCCATTTAAGTTTGCGAACCCGAATTAGTCGAATGTTGGAATCGACGCCACACGTAAGTTGGTGTTTTGAATGTCGTTGAATTGAAAGTATGAAGAGCCGAATAATAGAGAGGCGAGTCGAGGAATAGTGAGAGAAGATCTGAGAAATGTATGAGCTCGTTGAGACGAGACGTTAATCACAACATGAACGCACCTCCCCAAGTCCGAATCGAGATCTCGTCAACGCGAAAGGTTTCCGAGGTCGAACGTTCGCGAATCCACATGCTTGACTCAGTCGTAACCCAGGCCATGGTAACACCGCCACGTAAATAAAGAAGCCATAACGAAAAGAAGGAGGGTTCCACGGCGCGAACTTGCTCCTGGCGCTAAAATCACCAGACCGCGAGATCTGCGGATCCATGCGGTCGCAAATGGAGTCTATTGAAATGCGTCAGCGCTGCCGATAAACAGAAGGGTTACGTTCCTGTTTGTTGAATGTAAATCCACCTGAGTGCCTTAGACCAGAATTCCAGAGCCCAGCCTATTCTGCGAGGATAATACGACGTCAATTAAAGTATACAAATGCGCAATTAACGCCGCCGAGGAGATTTCCAAGAAAGATGACGTCCGGGAAAATCGAGATGAGGGATGGAGGCAAGTGTGCAAGGCCGCGTCAGCGCCCCAGTCCAAGTTCCCAGGCTGCCGGTCCCGACACGATAAGATTGCCTTCAAGAGGCACCCGCAGCGCTCGTCATAGATAATATAAGTCGAAGTTAACGGCAACGGAACGCGAGGTCAAGGTAAAAAGCAGAATAAGACGCGTTTAACGCGTTGTCGCGCCCCTAGGACCGTCGGGATATGTGACGGGAATCTTGAAGAGTAAATTCCGAACCGGGAGAGGCACATGCAGGTGAAGAGACAGTCAGAATTTATTGGACGTGAGAATTTGAGGTCGGCGTGGTGAGAGTACCAGCACAAGTCCCGTCGATCACTCGGTTAGTCCGAATTGGGACTTGCTCTCTTACCACAACCATTGCAGCAAGCATTACCATAAATCTCTGGTTATAATCACAGAGGCATTTTCCATATCCTGTGCTTATAACACCCATCGAGTAGCCATGCATTAGTGCAAATTAGTGCTTATTAACAGCCAGAGGCCCGCCTACATTTGGGAGGTTCCCGGCACTAGCCTTGAGCCAAAAACTCCCATATTCGTTACATGAAGGCCACGGTAACACTTGATTAAGCAGCGAGACATATAGGGTAATTAAAAAATTGTCCAAATCTGGACAGCTAGCAGGTATATACGGTGCGCCTAGAACGCTGCCCACGGCGGCGAAGCTGGGAGAATTGAAGGAGTGTATGGATGATATCAGAGGCATGGCGTTATGATATTTTGGACTGGCGCGAGGCGCACAATTGTGCGCCTCGCATACCAGGCTCAAAAATGCAGCGGAAACATGGAAAATGGTCCATGCGCAGCGTTGGCAATGCCGCCGCCGACAATGGATGGAATTGGCTTGCACAGAGGATTGAGGAGGAGGGTAGAATGGATAATTCCCCCTCGGAGGATTCGAACCTCCCGAGCTACCCTTTAGCGGGGGGATTTGATGGTGGATGGAATGTGCGGTGATATGAGTGCGCCGTTGTTTTGTTTGCCTCCCTTGTTGCGTTCGCGTCGTCGTTGCGGTCGACACCGCCACCGATTTAGACGTGTCACGATCGTTTCTCGACAGGTATAAGATGGCTGCCTGTCGACCAGGGCTTACGCTGGAAAGCGGCGTTGGTGACCATTGCTACGGCATGTGAAAATTTAGCAACGAAGCCAATGAAAACCACGGAAACGACAATGCACCTCGCGTGTCGTCGTCGCTGACAGCGACGACGACGATGGTCTCCAGCTGACTGACGACACCCCACAATTGTCTCTGTCACCGCAGTCTCCTAGCCATGGAGGCACAGAAGAACTGAAATTCGAGTGGGAGAAAAGAGTGCAATGCAAATAATCGGACGAACGCTTTGGACTCCGCCCGACGCACGGACCATGGTCCGTGCGCGCATATTACGTCGCTCATGCGGGATGGCGATGGCGCCGCTCAACAGAGCAGCGCACGCCGACCCAGCATACGATCGATTAGGTGCTGGCAGGATAGAATATTCCCTCGGAGGATTCGAACCTCCCGAGGCTACCCTTTAGCGAGGGGGATTTGATGGTGGATGGGCCAAATATACAACGAGATGATAAAATCGAATTCGCCGTCGTTTCGTCAGCTGGCGAGTCCGCCGTCATTTTGTTCGTCGCCGCCACTTCAGACGTGGGTTGGTGGCGCGATCCTTGTGAGATATTGGAATGAAGATAGCTGCCTGCCGACCAGGGCTTACGCCGAGAAGAGACGTTGGTGTCGCATGGAGACCAGTTCCTAGGGAACTAGGAAAGAGCACGGAGAATAAGCAAAGGATCTTCAGTTTGAATTCGAGGACGCACTTATTGTCGGCGTCGCCAGCAGACGCTCACGACAAAACTACCAGACGGCCCATACAGCCGTCTCCATCGTCCAAATCCGCGTCGATGACGGGTTGCCGAAAAGACGGCCTTTAACGGGCTTACGTCGTAGACCAGCGCGGCGGATGTGGTGATTTGGCGCCAGCAGACGACGACGACGGTTTTAAAGCCAAGAGGATGCTTGTGCTCCCGGACTAGCCCACTCCTCGCGTCAACGAGGAGAATGCTGCAATATTAGCGGCATCGAAAGCTCTCATCAGAGCGTGGAACGGGACGAGCGAGATTAATAGTCGTGGTGAGAGGACAAGATGGCTTGCCCGATTGGGACAGCCTCCTCGTCGTGGACGTTGACGACGTCGCTGTGAGTCCGGGCGCCTGGAAATAGGTTGAGTAGGAGGATAGACATCTGGGACGGCAGGCCAGTCGCGTCAGAGTAGGAGAACGATCCGGCTTGCGCGAATGTCGAATTTCGTTCGACGGACGGTTGGAACAGCGTCGGGAAATTCTGGTTGGGTTAAACACACTCAATACATTTATTTGTGACAGAATGACAGAGCCACGTACCGTAGAAGTCAACGCCAAGACGAACGCCGGCCCAGGGTGCGAGAGGTGAAGAAAGTTGACGAGGTAGGAGCTAAGATGCTCGTACGAGGCAGTGTAACTACCTTAGCCTTTCAGTTCATTAGACTTCAATTGGACTTTAACTCACCCGGTACAGGTACCAGCCCGAGCTTGTGTACATATATAGAGTCTATTAAAAGATGATTTTACAAGACATTTCTGAGGCCTCGGAAGCCCGACGTCCCGAATGCTGCCTCCCGACGCCCGATCGGATATTCGCTCTTCATCAGACTTTATTAGACTTTAATTAGACTGATTTTATACCGTCTCGTCGACTAAAGCCATGAACCTAGAGTAAGCTGGACCTTCTAGACTGGATCCCAATCTCACATTCCCGAATATTTCCGAGGCCCGCAAGCCCCGCCGTCGCGCACGACGGCTGCACCAAGTAGCACTTTTCTTTGGACCGAAACATTCAGCCGTAATGGCGGGTCAGGAAGGACACGGAAAATTCTGAGAAATCACAAACCTCGAAGTAACTGATTAATCCTCATTTTAGAGAATTCTACAGGGACCTGGTGTCCCGCCTGCTCACACACGGTGGGTGCCAAATATCTGAGTGGCAATTTCAGATGGAAGTAACCGGTAGATTACCGGTGCGCCCTGATTTGCGTTCTCTATTATTATTCAGGCGCTGTGCATGTAGTGGGCGTGGGAATGGATCTCGGAAAATGCCGAAAAGGTGCATCCAACCTAGCGATGCGCCATCCAGCGATTCTTGGGCGGGTTTCGAGCAAGAAACTAGTAGAATAGATGTATTCAACGCAAGACTATTATATGACATTTGAATCGGTGAATGCTAGAGGTCTGTATCAGGCCACCAGCGCATGCGCCCGCCCAATAGTGCCCAGTTTGAGCGTGGGAATCGTTCCGGCAAATGCCGAAAAAGCGCATCCAAGGTAGTAGCGCGCCATCCAACGATTCCTGGCTGGGCTTCAAGCAAAAATTATATTCATGTATACAGGAGACATATATAGAGCAATTTTGGGAAGTGGATGCCATACATTGCTGCTGTGCAGCCCTGTAGCCAGCGCACGCCGTGCCTGCCAGTAGACTGCACAAAGCGTGGGAATATATACGGAAGTTGCCGGTCTTTTTCGAGCGGTTTTGGATTGTGATCTGGAGACGAGTATTACCATGAACTAGTATTAATATATTAAAGGTGGTGAGGCCTGTAGGGTTCCACTGAGGCTGAGCTAGGGTCAGGATTTTGGTGGTTCTAACCACACATTATGGAAAGGCCATCAGTGGTTGTAACCACTGCATTACCCCTCAAATTACAGCATGGCCTGCTTACCACGACACGACCTCGAACGCGTCGCTCCGAGATTCCGCGACAACGACGTCTACACTTTCTGCGCCGACCGCGGACATGCGCAGAAGCTATGAAGGGCGTTGATAGCGCGGAAACAATCGGAATTTGGAGGTAAGCTTTTGTTGAAATGACTCAGAGTGATTTTCGGCTCACCGTGGATAAGGTTTTGCGTATATCGTGTCGACGTTTCAAGAATGTTAACATGGACATAACGACAGAACCGCGTGTTCTGCTGAGTGCGGATATTTCGGTCACTGGCTCTGAACTTTATTAACATTGCGATGCTCCAGGTACGTGTTACTACTTCTTAGACGGTCTTGATGTGTAGGGAGCGAGTGTTAGAACCATTGGGAGTGCTTGCGGACATGCTAAACACGCGGTTGGTCCCGCTTTTCAGGTATGTTCACCTCACTTTCAGTTTCATTGATCTGAAGAGTTACGCCTGGGAACAGTATACACAACGACACATGTATTTTACAGTGTCGAATATTATTCGACTTCTATTCTAACCATTCTCTGCCTGTCAAAATCGCGCCCTTATATCCCAAATCGACCTTAAGAACCTGTACCCCGAAGCACCTTCACCGCCGACCCTCTCAGCGCGTACTGCAGGAGGCGAGGAACACGCAGGACTCTACATGGCGTCGTTACTGCAAGTTGCTCAAAAGTTACCGAGGTACGTACCTGATATGTTAGAGATGAACGTTGAACCGTGGTGGCTTCGTTGACGGTGACCAGACGAAAATTGCGCTCGATGACGCTCTTACTTTGTTTTCGAAGGCGGGCATCATTTGCGAAGACTACGGAGTCGGCCTGGTGTCCTCGTTAGGATGAGGACCAAGATAAAGTTGGTACGTGCCTCTTCTATTCCTCTCACTTTTTTTTTTACGGCTCATGGAAAAGCCAGATCTAGATCTTGATCAGGGAGTTCTCCTCGCTTCCTTCGTCGTCTGTGTTCTTCTTCCCGTGTGGTATACCTGCCCGTTGGAGGGCGCGCCCGATGCCGACTGCGAGAGTTTACTTGACGAGCGCCGAGTCGGAACATTGGGTCGGTCAGGAGACAATTGTGTGCAGCTGGTCTG